>JABFQC010001980.1:0-17353 GCA_022817085.1 Psilanteris sp. ZL-2020
CTCGATAACCAATATAACGTAATAAAGAAGAAGTCTGCATTAAAACCAAAACTGCACTGAAAAATATAATCTTACAAATTTTACCAAACTAGATAATAAAAGCAGGAAAAGTGATAAAAAATGTAAATAAACTATATCATTGTTTTTATCATTTGTTTGGTAATATTTTAACTATTTTTAGAATTTTCTAACCATAATTTATCATATTATTTTAATTTTTGCCTATTTTTCCTAATTTTATTATCTAGTTTGGTAAAATCTGTAAAATTATTTTTTTTCAGTGTGAGAAAAGAATATACCTTTTAATATAAATTTTAGTATTAGAATAGGTTCCAATGTCAATTTTAATAAAACATTAATAAATTTTACATAATATTTACAATCATATATGAAACACGTAAGAAAAAATTACTATAGTGTCGTTTTGGCCATTTATAAACAGAGATATAGATCATCAGGCGTCGCAAAATATCTTGATTGACAGAAGTTTTCTAAGCGTGGTACGTCAATTGTCTGACTCAATCACTGTAAAATATTTGATACAATATTTCATAGATTGTTAAATTTCTCTCAAGTGTCTTGAAGTGCACGACAACAAAGTGAATTGCGCAATTGAATTGATATTACGGATAAACTACTTTTATTATAACATTTTTGCGATAATTACAATACAAGAAAAAATGTACAATATTTGAAATGTTAGCACTACATTTTTATTATAATTTAAATTATAATGATGTATAGTTGTTCATATGCCAACATACAATAAATTTTCAATAATTTCATGAAAGAATAAATTACAGTTTAAAGAAATGATAATATAATACAGTAAAGGTTTTTTTAACTTAATAGCATTATATTGATATATATATATATTATATTATAATATTTTTATTATTGTTTTTAAATTTATTTTTATATTATTTAAATATTTGTGAATATTCTAAAAATACGTTGTTTAATCTGTTGTAACTTAAAATTGATTCGTTGTATTTTTGTATATATTGTTCTATGTTAAGGAATTTAAACGATTAGTAATTAAATTCCCTGTCTAAAATTGTTTATTTTAATATTATAAAAATATTCATTATATACGTTTTTAAATAACTATTACATGTACTTTCTCATTCTTCTACATAATTCATTATGCATTTATACATTTGTTAATTCTATTAAAATATTATAATTTTTATTATAAAGGAATACTTATATCATATTTTTTAAAACTATTTATATAATAATTTTATATCGCATTCTGTTAAGTTTTAATTTCAATGTATAATTAAACAAACTTTAATTTTATTCGAAACATGCATTTAAATGTGTCACTTTTTCTATTTCGCTCTTTATATTGTTCTTTTAGAATATATAAGAATATTTACAACTAATATTACAACTTAATAAACTAGTGAATTATAAATAAATTTAACAGATCATTTTCGGCTTTTCTAAACAAATTTATTTAATTAATACACTTAGTATATTTTTAATCATTTGGATTATTATTATTATTGTTTTATTATTTATTCTATAAAGATTACAATCTTTTAAAATCTTTACTTGAGTATTTTAAGTATGTATATTAAATCTATTGATTTACATAAATAATTGAAATCTATATTAGCAATATTTTCAAAACTTATGTTTTATAATTTATGTCAATTAAACAATTTTTTAGTATTTTTTAAAATCAACATTACAGAGATCAGTTTTCTTATTTTAAAAAAAAAAACATTTTTCAAATCTAAATAAAATAAATATATACATATAACAATGTAATGTGACTATTCAATGGTAATATTTTGTTTAAAAAAATATTGAAACAACTTATGTGTTTCTCATCTAAAGGTTTATATATTATTTCAAGTAATGTGTACGGTTTGAGTATTTTAGCGGAACATTGTTTTAAAATAAAATAATGTCTGTATTTACAAATGTGATACTTGTTCACAATATAGGATAATAAAGTGTTGGATTAATTGATTGAGTTTAGCACTATCAATAATCATAATTTATAATTTAATAAATCTTTCGTATTAAAATGCATTGATATGAAATATAAATTATATATGAAATATAAATTATATATACGAAAATATTGGCGATAGATTTTGAATGATCTATGAGTTGACGACGAAAACAATTTTTATTAGAAATAAGTAAATTTTTTGCACGATATCGAATTTCGAACTTTTTTATTTATAGAACGCTTACCACGCCTTATAATATATATCATATAAGTAACGTTACTTGAGTGAACTAATATTTTCTTAATTTTCGGCGAGGTATTGTCCAATGACAGACAACACGCGGTAGTTAGTTTAATTGAATACATTTGATCTTCCCCGCGTCCTTAACCGTCACGCCTCTTTCCGTTCCAAAAACCAAATACATTTAACTAAACACGAAAACGAGAATGCAATTATTGCAAACGTGAAAGCAAATACCAACAAACGACGGCAAATATTTGCCGCGTCGAAAAGCAACCCGTGAACGTTGGCACGCAATATTTATAACCTCGGCAGCGCTCCGACTCGACCGCCACAGCCTTTGTGCTAATTCGGAAGCCAAAAATCGGCCGATTGGTTCGAGGCTGCGGACGTCCTGCTTGGAGATAGATGGATGTCCGTTACAACGGCGTCGCACGCGCCCGATCCACCCTAAACTGAAACTGCGCTGGCGACGACGCCAGACGTCGCCACGCTCGAAGCAGCCGCGGCCGCCGCGGCGTTCGGCCCGACGCTCTTGCGGCTACGCGGCTAGTAGAGTAGTCGCGGCAGAGCGTGGCCTGCCACGGTGGAGCCTGAGTGGGGTTCTCCCTCGACGCGTTCGCGCTCGCCTCCCTCCTTGGCTCGCGTCAGACTCGAGCGTCGTCGCCCATATTCCGCGCCGCTCACGCAAACGACGCGGTGGCTTTTTGGGTGGGACCCGGGGCTGGGACGCGGCCGCCGTTTAGCCCGGTTGTTTTAGTGCGCGGCACCACGGCGACGAGAGAGTCGCTCGACTTTTTCCGGGAGCGTCGCGCAGCCAACCGATAAAAAGAATATAAATAATCAAACATACCCAGATATCTATTTATAAGAGCGGCGAGAGAGCGCGTAGTCGGCCTCGTCACGCCAGGCCGGTGTTTGCGTTCGAACCCACGACGCGATCCACTGCGTCGCGCCAGAGGAGGTCACCGTTCCTCGCGACCCAGTCGTCCGCGGGTCATGCCAGTGCCCGAGCCGCTGCTTAGTCCACGCCATGCTCAGGATGACCGGCTCACCAGGTAATGCCGGCGCTCCGACTCGACAGCGTCCAACCAGTTCCACGTTACTCTCCTTCCCCGCCTGTCAGTAGTACTTTGTTGATTCGGCCAGACCGCCGGATTTGACCGCCACCATATCCGGAGCGCGCGTTTAGGTGTGTTCGGGTGTTACGTTGTACGTGCCGTACAGTGAAAAAGATCGTGCCAGTTTTCGGTGCAACATTCTTGTGACGCCAAAGCCGCTGCTCTTGTTTAACAGTGCTTTGCGTCGTTGTAATTGCAGTCGCGGAGTTGCCACGCATCGTCAGATATGCCACACTGGAAATGCACGCGTACTGTTTGTGATGCTAAAAACAACCCGTCTGACATCTCGACTGCGCTGAAATTTCACGGTATACGCTTTTTAAGTGCATCGCCAATCGCTCGCAAACACACCGCCAAACACGTTCGCCTCTCACGCGCATTTATCCCTTTTCGACGACTCATTAGTCGTATGTTAATTCTCGTCGCGCCGTTCGCTCCTTTTCGACCGCTCCCGCCGATACCCAGGCCTTTTTCACAAATTGTGCGGTCTGCAAAGCGATAGCGTTATTGCACGAATCGGTAAATATTCAAGACGTCGATTCGGAACAGATATAAAATTCGAGATCAACGAGGGTTCAATGAGGAATAATTTGCAATGGCTGAGTTGAATGACACTCTTAGAACAAGGAGTCTTCCTTCGGCACCGAAGGGGAACTTTTCTCCTCGAAATAAAGAGTGCATGGTCAAAAGTACAACGAAGGAGCTGAGTGCGGAGGTGGGAGGGTCGGTGGTTGGTGTAAATATAGTTTGTGTACATTGGAACGTACGTGTGCTGCTGGCGAGTCGAGTGCTTTTGTCTCTTAAGAAATACACCCACGGATCGCAAAGCGTAATTCGAGTTCCAACATAATTGCAATCGGAATTAGGTGACTTTCTCGGATATGCGGAATTAAATAAGATTCGTTCGCTTTGTTTATTATAATCGCAACTGCAGCGACATTCTGGCGGATGAGCTATAGTGGACGTCGATTATTTCGATCAACAGCATTGTCGTTTCATTTATGAAATAAATTTGCGTTTCTTAGTGAGGCAAAATTTGGAGAACCAAATGAAACTCGACGGTTTGTTTAAGTTCTCAAAAAAACTGATTGAATGAGAAATGGCTTACCTAAAGGATGAGTTTTCAAGAACGGTGCTTTGACGGTAAAAAAAACGTAGAAATAAATTGCAAATAGTTCAACTCCTGTATGTAGTCCTGATGAAGGTTTGCTATAGAGATTTTCTTTAAAGGCTCGCTTCAGACGCTGTTAACTTATTGAAAATACTATGAATTGCTTAAACCTGTATGTTAAATGGATTCTTATATATTTATTTTAGATTACTCGGTAAGTGAAAACTGAAACATAATTAGATATAATCAAAGTTTTGAAATTATTCTCGTGTTCTTGTAACGTCACTTGGTTGTAATATTTTACTGTTCAAATAAAAATATCCGGTCTGAATTATGTATTAATATTTAAAGTTTTTGTTGAAATGTTTTATTTCCGGATTACAGAAAAAAGCTATCGCCAGTGACATTTCGTGTAAAACACACTTTTCGGGTTTACATTCAAAGCATAAAACTTTATCGAACCAATTAAATATGCTTACAATGTGATTGGAATGGTAAAAATAAAATAATACATATTAGTTTCAATAAATATAATTTTATTTATAAACAATCGCGCATATTCACGAATACAATGTGTGCTTAATATAATCTTACTAATTATAAATATTAGATTTAAAAATAATGGTGAAATAAAAATATAAAAATGAGTTATTATTAAATTTTGTTATGTGTAACTAATTTTGATATTACAAATTAATCAATTTGTTTGATAAGTTTATTCTAAAATTATTTTTTATATACACGCTGAAATAGGTTTGAATAAAAATGATCTAGCACAGTTTTGTTAAAAAACACCGAACTTTACACGGATATAATTTAAAATTTTATAAACTAAAAGAAACTTGTTAATACCTCTGTTTATGTAACATCTTTACTTTAATTTGTAAGAAAAATTTAATGTTTTACAACGTATATCTAAGTTTATAATAAAAAAACAATAGAATTATTGTTTGTTGTTGTTGGTATTATTTACAAACATGCAATAAAAAACTTTAATATATATTGTATTTGTCATTTGAATGTAAAGCTACACTACTGAAAACAATAATCTTACAAATTTTACCAAACTAGATAATAACCGTAGGAAAAGTGAGCAAAAATGTAAATAAACATCAAACAATAACTTTTTTTTCAGTGTATAATAATAAATTTGCTCGCTATATAATTTGAAATTAAATAAATAAATAAATATTATTAAAATTAATGCAATTTCGAACTTTATAATTATAACAATATTTTTAATTAAAATAATACTAAACAAATAAAAAATTAAATGTTTATTCGTATTGATATCTTCTTTGACATATATTAACTTAAATCAATAGTTATTAATTATTTAACTTTTGTAAAAACCATACTTATATACTCTTAAAATGTTCATTAAAGTGCATGTACATTTATATTAGATCTGATGGAAATTGAAGAGTAATTTTCATCATAAAAATTAAATTTATTTGAATATAATTCTGCAGATTTTGCGATACGCCTAATATAAACGCTTTATATAAAAAATGAAAGCAATCTAAAATACGTAGATTTATTTTTATGTTGAATATTAAGAAATATACTTAACTTATACTTAATAATAATGAAGCATAAGTTAAAATTATAAATTTGTTTACTTTTTAAATGATTAAAAACGAAATACTTGATTTTAATATAAATAAATGTATTGATTTCATATTTTATTTGAGTTATAAATTTGTAATTTTTATTCAATTCAAGATTCTGCAATTGAAAGCAGAACGGTAACGATGAAATGATATATATTATATATACACAGACACAAACAAGCATTAATACTTAGTCTCTTCGAGATTACATTATGAACAAATTAACCTAAATTCCTAATGAACGAATGATATATGATCCTTGTACTTTTTGTAAAAAATTACATAGCTTACAAGCATTTTAATCGATATTTTATTATAACTTCAATTTCAGAATTTGCACCTAATTTATAGTTTTAAAAGTATATAACAACTCTGATAATCATTTATATTAGTTTCTAAAATAAATTATTCAAAATAAGGAAATGGTTTATTATTAATAAATTGTAAAACAACAATAAATACTATTATAATAATAAAATTAATTTAATGAAATTATAAGAATATACAGATAAAAGTATAACAACATATAATAATAATATATATAAATATAATATAAAAAATCTCAAATAATATTTTAGGACGACAAAGAGGTCACTTTAAGCGTATATAGTTTATATTTTATACACGCCTAAATGAATGAAACCAAAATTATTGGTTATAAATTATAATATATTATTTATAATTACGTGTTTAAATGTAGCATAGCCTTACCATATATACTTATTATATTTAAAATAAGATTGTTAAACGCATTTTTATAACGTGTCCGTTGTGTAATACATTTTAATAAATTTAATATTTATTTCTAATTAATAAATCTCCAATATAATTATTATGTAAATAATAATGTATAAGTAAAACAGTTACACGCGAACACTTCATATAATTATAAAATGTATTCATGCTTATTAATACTGACATATCCAATACAGAAAAATACAAACATAGTCCATGCGTGTCTCATGCTTAGCAACCATCGGTCAATCATCGTCAGACAACAGGAGCCGTTTTACTTGATTTTACAACTGATTGAAAAATGAAATATATCACCAGTCGGTGAATTATGTCAATGATTGGCAAGCAATCTGTTTATGCATGGTTTATGCGTAACATAAAAGGGCATTTGTTTGATGCTCATACTGAAAGAAATAATCCTGTAAATTTATCAGATTAGATAATAAACATAGAATAAAGGCATAAGAATGTAAATAAACGTTTGAAAATATTATTACTTTTGACAGCTGTATGGTAATTTTTGTAAAAATTTAAAAAGTTTCTAACCACAATTTCACACATTTGTTTACGTTTTTCGCATTCACGCAGTGTTTATTATGTATAGTCTGGTAAAACTCGCAGGATTGTCTCTTTCAGTGCATGAATTTGTTCATCAGCCCATTTACGTGTCATGCCTATGCGAATCATTAGACTTAAAACGGTGTTAGTTATTCTTTAATATGGAAGTGGTTTGGTAAACAATAGTGCAATCGATTTTTGCTAATTGTTTGCTAATGATGGGCCATGGATGGGTGTAGAATAATGTTAGTTATCGAAAACAATGCATGATGAATTCATTTGACAGTTATTAAAATGGGCAAAATACTATTTTTTTCTTCGCATATTTTCAAAGTATAATAACAATAAATTGATTATCATTTAAGAATTAAATTAATCGTCTGAAGTCGTAAAGTAATAATCTAAAATCATTTTTGCTATAATCACTGTAGTTGGTATACTATGTATTAGTTATAAATTACTATAATAGCACATTAATACATATATAAAATAATATATAAAATTTAATTTGTATAAATATTTCGAAACAAATTCTTTACAAAACTTTTAATTGAAAAAGTATTAAATAGAAAAAAGAGTATTTAAATTCAACTGTAATTGTAATTAAATGTATATTCATTATAAATGTGAAATTCTTATTCCATATCGCTTTATAATATATTTACTTGCTGATCGAAGTGTAATTAGAATGTTATTAATATAAAAATCTGACATAAATAATAGATTGTTACTGTTTTAAGTGACTGGCACTTTTATTTAAAAACATTGTAATTTATTAAATTTATTGTCCAATCTACAATTTTGTTTCTATTTCTAAACTATTGTCATCCACAACTAAAACATATGACTATAAGCTGACTTATTTTACTTCAATATATACACAATGCATACACACTCGTATTTCGTTATATATATAGTTATTACATCCTGAAACTCATGTTTTGATTTAAATAACCATCTACAAATAATTGCAACTTAGTCAATTCCAGTATTTTTTAAATTAATGAATTTGTCAATTAAAAATAAATTGTTTAGGTTTTGTTTATTTTTTTTATTTCATCTTCATACAATCATCAGTTAAGCAAAACATTTAAATTTTTACTAAAATATATATACACACACAATTATACTAAACTACATTTGATGAAATTGTATTTCGTTCCATCAAGAACTTGATTTTAATTGAAAGTTTATGTATATATAATATTTATAATATTTATACATATAATACTTTTTGTATTTAATAATATTTTTTTATTCATTGATAAGCACTGATGTCCATTGATTAATGAATAAATAATAAAATATTTCTACTAAAGATTCGTCATGTACATTTAATTTAAATATTATACTTACGAACAAATGTTATAAATTTACTTTATTCATATTATTATTATTATTATATTATACGACATTTTATTAAAACTATGGATTTACATTAAAAAATCATACTTCGGCTAAGAAGATGTAAAAACAAGTAGACGTCTACATAAACATATTAAAAGAAAACATATTAAAAGAAAAGTTATTTCAGGATACGAACAAAAATCATAAAATATCTATAACTAATACATATCTTTAGAGTTGGTAACTTAAAAAGTTATTTTTAATGTTCGATTTGAAAATTGTATATATATGTACAAAAATAATATGACAAAATAAAAATACCTCCCCGGAAGGGTCTAATCGCATTGATCGCTGTTTAATTAAAAGACACGCATGCACAACTATATCGCGTTTAAACTACAAAATATATGTATTTCCTAAGACCATAATAAATACATCTCTGTACGCGGCAAAATTGTTAAAGAAAGAAATTTTATTGAGGAAATTTTTTATCAAGTTTACTTATTTCAGTGAAAGGAAATATTACTTAAGGTGTTTCTTTAATCTGGTTTCTTTATTTGCGCCACTTATTTCCTTGTTGTATTACTTATTAACTTTTGAGGGACTCTCTTGACCTAGTTTTGGCTTCAAATGCTTTCAGAGAATAGAGGATCTGACAGATTCGTTTTTAAACAACTTCAAAGAACTGTCCAATATTTTAGGAGGGATGAGCATCGAGATTACGGAAATTTCCGTATTCCGTGGTTGCTAGTGAAAAACGGCTGTTAAAGTGGGTTATTTTTATTTGTAGCGCCAGCACGTACTTCACATAAGCATTAGATTGAATGTTCATCGATCTTTTATGATGTACGTGCCGGCAAATGGAACGCGAAAACGATTCGCATTTGCTCCCCCTCGCCCCATATTTCGAAAGAAATTTTTCGCAGCCACTTTTTTGATTCACTAATTTAGTTTCTTGTTTCGCACGGCATAATAACGCTTTTTTATCAGTTTGCGTTTTGCACCAAAAAACACCGAACCAATATTCGATGGCAGCGCTTCAATTAACGCATCGCGATGACGACAGTTTTTTGTTATAACGCCCGTTGTTGTCGCCGTTATTTTTGTTCCTGTATTTGTTTCCTCATTGAAGTTTTTATCCGCAATACACGTTATTGAGATTCTTGATATTTGTCCCAATGCGATGCATATGCGCGCGCGGCTTAAATATGGCAAGTGCGTAATGAATTTCAGTTCTGAGAAGAATGCATATAAATTCGAGCCGGCCAATAATATATTTTATAACAAAGCTTCTTGCTGCGAAGCGAAAGAATTTGCAAGCCAATATATAGCTGCGCTTAGATGCAAAATCATTTTTATTCCACTATAAAATTTCTCTAGCGGACAATAAGAAAACCTTGAACACCTCGCAGCAATCAATAAATTTATAATCAAGATTACTTTCTATTGTGAAAAATTGTAAATTTATAGGACGCTGCGCGATGCAATGAAACATATTTCTATTTCTGCTTTATTGGTTAGTTTTTATGTGATTTATGTGCATGATTATGATTTTGTAAAGTGATTTCAAATTATCAAGATTAACAACCTGCTTACATTCGGAAAAACGGAATATTGAAATGCATTAAATTCGCATTCATCGGCTTGAAAAATTTTGTTTGATTTTTCCACTAAAAAGATTTGACAACGTATTTAGCATAGCCATTGCAAACTGCAATCGGGTCTCGCAATTAAAGTTGTTAATTTAACTCATTGAACTGCAATACACGTTTCAGATTGTATTGGATTTGTTTTTTATGTCTTTGTATTTAATACATGTTTGTGTTGCTGCAGATTTCTGTCGCAAACACCGTTGTTAAAGGTTATTAATTTGATTTCATTTCTGTCGGCATTTGTCAAAATTGAAATAATTAAAACAGAAGAATTATATATATACGCTTTAATATCGTATATAATAGCGACGAATTCATGGCTATAAACATTTGTCAACACAATGTCAACACACTTATGTCCTTGCACTACGAACTTTGCATCGACTTCTGCCCTTTTGGCACCCCGCCACAAATAAGATACTTACAATAACACATACGTGTCTGTAGCTGTTTTCATAGATAAAAATCCGAGAGTTAACATGATTCATAATCCAATTATTTCAAACATTAAACGCCGAAATTCAACGTATAATTGAACGGAATTAAAAACGATAAAGATAAATTAAAACTGCTCATCTGGATCCGGTTGTAAATCATAAAAAACCATAGAAAATAAAATGCGTGTAAAAAATTGAATCAAATAACCACTCGTCGTTTGTTTTTTATGGAATTAGAACATATGCGAGGAATAATCGATATTTTTGTGTTGTCAACATTCATTCTAATAGTGCAATATCCAGTATTTTGTGAATATTACAAGAGTCAAGTTTTATAAATCTTCGAAACAACGCATAGTTGTTGTTCTAATTATATTTTAAACAGATGTTGTATCGTTTTATGTTATTTACACACATACGTTCTTTAAAGGTAAATTATATTTTCAATATATATATTTACATGTATATAAATAACCTGATTAATACAGACGTGTCACTAATACTCTGATAAATCTATAATAATCGCTGCTTCACTCCTGTGTGGATTTTCACAGTATTGTTCAGTTACACTGAGAAAATGAAATTGTACAATTTACATTGTCACATTTTGATGTTTCTCATTGGTTAAACCCGTTGAATCCGGCTACCTCATTGGCTGATTTCGATTACTATTCAAATTGTAAGACTTGTACAATGTGAAATTGTACGACTACCGATGTACATAGTTTCATTTTCACTTTTATTTTCTCAGTTTATGTTCTGAATATAGAAAACCACGTTTCGGATATACACGTGGAATTCATGTCTAAACTCTGATCAAATTATTAAACGATTGCCAGCTTATTGAAATCAAGTATATTCTATAAATTAAAATGTTACCTGGCCATTTGAAGTACGGCCTAAAATAGGAATTATCTGAAGGGAAATGTGCAAATAAAGAAAGTTATAAATTGTATATAAAATTAATTTAACAATTATATGTCTTTTAATTAAATTATATATGCATACTTGTGAGCCATTTAGTGCTTTTGATTGAATACGTAAATAATTAATATTTATAAAACTGATTGAAGCAATAAAATGAATTTATAAAATCAGATATGAATAATCAAATGTTTAGATAAACATCTAAATTTATTTTTAATGTTACAATTTTATGCAATTAAAGCAATTGAATATTGATTTTAATAGATTATCGTATGATTTTTATTTCGGTACAATTAAAATTGTAGTTTATTAATTTAATTTATATCCAAACGGTCAAATGTTCTATTTGATTTGAAAAAGTAATTTCTTTTTCGAAATTTAAATAACGCAAAACTAGTCGTAAAATTGAATGAAGTTTTATGAATACTCCTAATTTTGAACTGTTACATCGAATTATTTTCAAGAGATAGAATCGAAATACTCTGTTGTAATTTTGATACGGATACAGTTGTCTATTAATAGATATATCCTTATTATATCGACTGATATTTTATTTATACTGTATATAATATTGTATACGTTAAAATAAGGCATCAATAAACACTAATCTCTAACTAAAATCAGCTCTTAATACTACTTCAGTATACTTCTTCAATGAACATAACGAATTGTCCATTAACTATTAGATGACTATAAGATTATATACGTTTTTTTACCGTTATATTTTTCTTAATGCCGATTCAATCATTTAATTTGATGTAATATGATAAGTTTGATAAGTTTTCTAATACATCATCAAATAATTTGTAAATAAAATCTGGTAATGATTACACCTCGGGTGCAATAAGACATTACATTTTAATTATACAATAACAAGTAAAAATTGTTAGGAATAAAATGTTTGCATATATTACGCATATATTATTTGCATAATATAAATTTAATTAAGTTATGTACATATCAATATATAAATATTTATTATATAAACATATCAATCTAAAGTATATCTTAACGATAGTGTATTTAAATAAAACTTTTATATTACATTTAAATCATGAAATAAAATTTTAAACTATACACAAATTTTATTCTTATACACGGAGAAAAATGTAATTGAAAATAAACCAAACTGACCCTGGATGACTCAAATTTCAAGTTTTTCTAACAAATTATGGTAAAAATCTAGTATAAACAAGAAAGAGAATATTATGTTCATGCTACTTTTTTACCATAATTTATTAGACAAATTTGAAGTTAGTTTCATCCAGAGTCAGTTTCGTTTATTTTATAGTAAAATTTCAATTATATTTTTGTCCGTGTACTTGTTATTATATACTGAAGTTATACTGTCAATCAGTTTCTCAAGTTATAATGTAAAAAAGACCGTATATTGTATTGTAATTTTTAATATTCATTTTTCTATTATATATAAAACAGTGATCAAATTATGAAATGTACATAAAATTTACAATGTTATAGTTAAAATAAAAAGGTTTAAATAATATATGTATCAAATAAAAGAATTCTTTCTACACGGGGAAAAATATCAATGCTAAATCAGCATTGACTCAAAAGTTTATTCTCATATTTTTAGGTTAGAAATGTTGAATTAACACTAACTCAATGTAGATTTTACATTGTATCTAATTCAAATTAACATTTCGAGAAAAATATCGAGTATACAATGTTGATTTAGCATTGATATTTTGCGCTGTGTAAATGATTATATATATAAATTATTGTTATTAATTAAACTATCTTCAGTAATATATTTAATAAAGTATAATAAATAACACATAAAAATGTAAAATTACGTATTTTTACGACTAACGTATATAATTTATTAAACTGTACTACGCAAAGTGTTTCCGATTTTAAAAGCATAATTTTCAAGTCACAAAGGTTCATGCACTTTGTTTAGTATATGACGCACGTTATTTGAAATTTAAATATCGATAGAAATTAACTAATTTTTTCACTTATTCAATAACTCAATAATTCATATAATTTTAATACCGTATGTTGTTTTTATTGTTTTTATTCATTCTATACTGAATTATCTAAGTCATATGTTTTGTTGTTTTTTCAAATTTAAATTACCATATAAGTTTATTTTGTTTTAATTGTGTTTAGATTTTAAAAGAAAAAATATAAAAGAACGTTGTTCGATTGTAATATATTTTTAAATAAATTATCGACGCGACAACCTACTTTACAAATGACGCATTTTTCATAAAGTAATCTCTATAATAACTCTGCGATCATCGACTTAACGTCTATAAAAAATTTGAAATAAAATTTAATAATTTACAAATCATATTTCTATAATTATCATATTTTAAAACGTAAGAATATATATTATTTAAAAAGTATAAGGTTCATTATAACTATAGTTGCTAACATAGTATTACTTCCGAAAACTATGTATTAACTATATAATTACTAATATATAGCAAGACTTTATAATTTTAGTCAATTTGAATAAACAGAAAATAGATAATTTCAGTTCGCGCAACTATAAGTATCGAAATCAGTTGAACTTTGTTCATTTAAGTTAATATTTAGTATTTGAATAGTTGAAGAAATATAATTAAAAACGTCATATTTTGTAATTATAAACATAACACATTAAATTATAATTGTAGATACCCCATTGGTTGTTTCATTTCAATATTTCACTAATTATTAATTATTATAAAATATTAATTAATATAAAACTATAAATTGTTATGATCTAATTATTTATTATCTACACTGTTAAAAATAAGTGTCTTAAATGTCACGATTTTAAGACACACAGTGACTTATTTAAGTCACCAGCTGTCTTAATACACAATATTATGCATTAGGTTAAGACACTTAGACGTCTTAATTGAGTCGCTTTGTGTCTTAAATAAGACACGTATATTATATATTTTTAGCAGTGTAATTCATTCTTAAAGATTACAATGTTGTTTGTTACTCTTTTTTATCGTATTTGACACTACACGTTTATCAGTACAATATAATACTATCATAAAAATAAAATAAACATTTACGTTTATATACACCCATGTGATCCAGTGCTTACTAGGACATATAAATATGTTTAATTTACATTTGTACCTTTATATCTGTCAGTAAGAAGACCTCGCGCATTTTATATTTTATTATATAATTAAGATTAAGACAATTTAAAAGCTATACAAATATTACATATTATAAATATATAAAAAATAGAATATATGAGAATATAGCGGAATCGTCCCTGGGGCACAAATACAGTTAAATTGCTTCGAATTGTTCGTACGGCGTTGCTAATGTTGATCGTTTGAATCTTCTTTTAATCTAATATCACTTACTTTTAGAATAATTATGTCAATTTTCGATAATAAATATGTAAATCTTTTGAAATATTTTAAATATTTGTAAAAAAATGTTACAGTTTAAACACTGAATAAAAATAGAAATTACTTCATTTAAATTTCACTAAATTATTGTTTATTGACAAAGTAATACATATTGTATTACTGCAATTAGCCAAGGTATTGGCTGTTTAAGATTATTTATTGGATATTTTTATTATTTATGTGTATTTAATATTGTAAATATAGTCTAAATGGAAGAAATTAAATTGTTTTAATAATATAATTTAATTAATTAATTCAATTGTATACTATGTATATACAAATTTTAAATATACTGTTGATAATATATCTTATACTGTTTTTCTCTATCTGCCAATTAATATATATTAATATATCATAAAATGATTATAAGTATGAAAATATGACAATAATTATCTTCAACTGTTCATTCAGATTGTATTAAAAATTGATTTAAGAAATCCGTGTAGATTTTGATTATGACGGTTTATATATAAACATGTTATTTTCTTCTGGGCTCTCAATGATATATTTTAAGATTATATTAATAAGATTGCTTATACTTTATAACAATTTATTAATTATGAAATATTAACAAAATTAGTGCTTAATTTATTTTTAAAAAGTATAATACAATTTTTATCAGAATCAAAAGATTATAGATCTACATATATAAATATATAGAAGCTTTATCTTTATATTTTCAAAATAAGATGACATAATTTAAATTTCTAAGGTGCTTTTGAATATCGACGACTAAAAAGCACGTATGTACCTGGATTCCCTACTACTTTTGAATGTGAGTTCCATTAAACTTTTAAATAGGGTGTGTTTGAAGGATAAGCCCTTCACCAGTTTTGCTAAATTGTGCATCAACATACCCGGAGTTAGAGATTCCAAAAAGACAATATTTTACGATAAATATATATATAATAACAAACTACGGAAAGCATAATCAATATAATAATAATTTGCAAAACATTAGTTTTAAAACAGCGAGGTTATCGTATCTTTTGTCAAAATCACTATAAAGTTTTAATATTTAAAATGCATTCAATAAACCATAACATCATATCAGTAACTAATGATTTTAGTCAATAATTGAAGTAAAAATACAGAAAGTATAATTAATAGTTTACATAACAATAATACTTATTAACGTTAATATACTGAAAACAAAATTTTTGTGTATAATAATAAATAAGACTTGGAAAGACAAAGATATATGTGCATCTTTATTGAGTTTAATATTCCGCTTATGCAATAGTCTGTTTATATAGCTTTATGTTCGGGTTATATGTTCGAATTAATTATTACAACGTATATACGTTTTACTTTAAAAGAAACTTTCTCGTATTGTTTCATATTATTGTTATAGAGTATAAATAAAATTCAATACTTTGCTTTTTTGGTTAATTTTAATTCACGAATATTTTATTTTTAAGTTTTAAAATTAAACTCTTATTAAAAAAAACAATTATATATGTGTATAGTTAATATATCTTTATTATTTTATATTTTTTTTCTTTTGTTCATTACTGTATAAAAAATGTATACAATATTTATAATGGCATTTTATTTATTATCAAAATTAAAATCGTATGATTAAATATTAAGAATTTCTGTCTGGTATATTTAGTATAAATTTTGTACTTTTAAAATATATATAACTCATACAATTTAAATTAATATTAAATTTATCAAGTTAATATTAATTTCATTATTGAATAACAATAAGAATATATCCTGAATTTAAATTTTCATTGAAATAAAAAAGTTATTACACGAAATTAGCAGTATAATTATAATTACATAACAGTTTAAATACTATTTATAATATTTAAATTATTTCAGTCGTCAGATCGATTACAGTGAAATTGTGCTAAAATTATTCTTAATCCATTGATAAATGAATTTAAACATAACAATGTTATTATTTAGGAGAGATTTTGTTATGTTCAATTGCAATATTAATATATTTAATATTCATACTACTTTATTGAAGTTTATGACGAGAAGGAATAAAATTATGTACCGTTCATATTGTTCAATTTTATCCATCGGAGATTTATCTTAAATTATCACATATATATATATATATTCATAATAGTTATAGGTATACCTGTCATTGGTATGATTTTTTGTAAAGTATGGATTTTGACACTGACCCATATATATATATATATATATATATATATATATTTTAATTATTATGAAAAATAAAACTTCCATCATAATTATATTACGGTAATTGAACAATGCACGGAATTGCGATTT
>JABFQC010001981.1:0-17351 GCA_022817085.1 Psilanteris sp. ZL-2020
TTATATATATACATATACATATATACGCAATTAAATACTATCACTACCGAGAATTGTTTAAATTCAAAGTGTTAGCATATTCATAAATATGTATTATCGTTATAAAGTTAGATCCAGGTTTGACACGCGTTCGATGCATTTGAATTACACCTGATGAACTGTAATGCTGTTGTAATATTAATGTAACAAAACTAACACATGGAGATCCGTATAGATGTATGATTATTATCACATAATAATGATATTTTAAGAATGATTTAATAACAAAGTTGAGAAAGTTATTAAGTTATACATACAAATGTTTTCTTTGTTTCTTAACAAAGATTTATATCAATAATGACAATGTTTCATGACAATTATTATTTTATAATCAACATGGTAGATACTTTTTATTCTCAGTCATTAAAATTAAATTACAAACTTAGTTTGTAAAAATATACTTTTCTTTTAATAACATTCAGTGTGCATTTATACAAATGTAAACAATCATTAAACATAGAAGAATATAATTATTCAAATTACAAACATTTCTTACTTAATTAATAAATAAGATTCAGTGGATACCGATCAAACATTTATTATATCTATTAAAATAATACATTTGTGAACAATGTACAATAGTAAAGACGTATTAAATATTTCTGTACGAATAATTTGTTTAACATGAAAATCAATTCATAAATAGTTATAAAATTATAATTATTATAAAGAATTGTTAGTAATCTGTATGCATTAATTAAACAAATACTTTTAAAAATGGATAAATCAGATTGATTTATATTTAAGCATTCTAGATCCACTTAAATAATAAATGTTCAATCCGTATTTGCATGTTTTCGTTAATGAATATGAATCTCGATAGTTAGGATTCTGAATAATTTTTGATTCCTGAATAATGTAAATGCAAACCGTTATTCCAATTTGATATGTGTAGTCTGGTTGTTAAAAAGCGCATGCGATTTTTTCAAAGAGAATTAAATTTATATTAATTTCATATTCTTATCTAAATTTGCAATTAAAAACCCTTCATTCTAATTAACATTCCTGAAGTTCAGTTTATATCTTCTACATACATTATATAATTTCTTCCTAACATTTTAATAATATACTCTGGATATTAAAAATATAATAATAATATTTTTAAATGTATATTATAAAAGTAAAAAGAATATGATTTATACAATTGGAAATGCCCTAACCGAATGTTATTCTTTGTTTAATTTGTTGTAAAAAAGAAGAAGCAAAAAAAAACAAATTTATAAATAACTGTTATTTTCAGCGCGGTATTTAGCGTATTAACAAATTTGCTATCTGCTTTGTGCGCGTCATACGTGTATGCGAATTCGCAATAAATTTTAGAACATTGCGCGCTGCATAATCTCTGTGCTTACTTGTGAATTTTAGTTCACTTACTTTTCATGTATTATTTATTTAAATGGCTTGTTTTGCTTCTGCGTTTCGCAAATAATTCAATTAATAATAATTAAAACCGAATTATGTTTCATTTAAGAAATTAATTTAAATGCCGTTCGTATGATTATAAACACGCGCTTTTTTATTATATGTCATTTGTTTGATATCATTGAAATAATTATTGGATTACCAACAAATATTGCGCGAGTGAAAAACGAATAATCATTAAATTATGTTTTCAGTTATAATATATGTGAGTTGATTATTTTCCTGGAAAACATGTATTTTAATATGCAAGGATAGGTATTATGGAATAGCAATTCGCACCCCTGTCATGTTTTACTTTACATTCAGAATTTAATTTCTATTAGACCATCTTATATTGTGTCTTCTACATTATTTTTATTCTTTATTTTATTCTTTATTACAATTTTCAACGAGATGTTTATTTGTGCGTAATTTAATATTATGAATTTATCTTAAAAAGCTTAAATTGAATTAAATTGTTATTGCATCTAAATGTTAGTCGCGAAATCAAATATATTTATTGTTTTTAACATTTTATGCTTTTTAAATTATTGTTTGTGTTTGTAGCGGTCCTCGTACAAATCATTCCGAATCGTAATAATTAATTAATTATTATTTTTAATTATGTATACTGAGTATTTGTTTTAAAAATTTAATTTTTTTTTTATAAACATTATATTAATTGAAAAATTAAGTTATGTAATAGAGGTTTGGAAAACAAATTTTGTATTCAAATAAAAATGTGATTGAATGTGAATTTATATATATATATAGGATAAAATTGTATTTTGTTGACAATAGTCTTTCTAAGCTAGGAATTTGAACAATAATTGGTAATAATTGTGTTGATTGTAACGCTGATCGTTTTGGTTCGTTTGCGGAAGATTAAAACGCATCTCAAGAATCTCTTGTCCAATTACTCTGTGATTGTCCGGCCTCCAGTGTTTCCCAAGAGGTAAAGATTAACTTTAAGACTCGTTCGAAAGTAAATATAATTTTGTCGATAAGAATTTGATTATTTATTAACATTAGTCGAAAATACAGATGCAGAATATAGATATACAAATTGAATAATTTCTATTATTTTTTGTTACCTGTACGTGAGAAAATATATTAAAAGTTTGAAATAAAAAATATTAATAGACACTTTTTCGCTCACATATATATATATATATATACGCATCTATTTGAAACATATTTTTAAAATACATGAATAACAAATACTTTATTACATTAATCTTTATTACAAAAATATATATTTTATTATATACACTGATGGAAATTTGGTTGTAAAAATTGGCACGAATTATGTGTGATTTTTATAATTTTTTTTCTTACATCTAACATTTTTAATATATTTTATACCCAGTTTTAACACAAAACAAGTTAAAAATGATCATTTATCATTCGTAATGCTCAATTAACATTATTCATGCTAATTTTTACTACCAAATTTATCTCAGTATATAACATTTAATTTAATGTATTTTAACATAATGTTATAATAATTTATGCAAATGTATCGTAAAAACATATTAAGGATCAAGGATTATTCTTATATAATTTCACTTATTTATATGATTATAATCGGATAATCAATGCTCACTTGTTAAATCATAAATCTTGACTACGCGTTATTCGGTTCAAAATCTGATATTGATTGGACTACGTCGAATAATTGTATAAACCTCGGAAAACAAATAAATAAACCGAACCCTATAATAAAATGCCTAAGCATGTTCTGGAAAAGAATGCGTCCGCCGCTCCCTCGTCAAAAAATATTTCCATTCAATCAAAACAACGCATTACGCCGCACCACCCAGTCATTCGCTGCAGCATCGAAACGTAATCAGATCCCCTACTTTTCATTATCCCAGGCGCATCGCGTGCCCCAATTTCGTCGGCCTCGGTCTGACGTCTTGAACTCGTCCATTAATACTTACTAAATTCTCTCAGCTCGAATGCCCCCTCCCCCGCGGCGCCTCTCTATTCACCGCGTTCGCCACTATGTCGAACAAACGCGTGCTCGATGCACTCTCCCAAAGCACCAGCCGGATCTGCCATTTCCACCTCCACGTGAATAGCACGCGCCAGTCTGTGGTGGGGCACAAGCCAATCAGCGTTCAAGGCGGGGTTGCTGGCGAAGACGGGGAAACCCTCGCCAGGAAGCTCGTGTCAAACGGCGTCTGACTATCGCCGACTAAGTTGACTGGCTTTTACGATCCTGATTCGTAAGTTGGCCATGGTCTTGTAAACACCAGAGACCGACACCAAAATGCTGCACGGAACCCTGCCCAGGGCATACCTGCCCCCGGGTTTGAGCTACTTTGGTGGTTACTACGGCGAGGATTTCAATCCACCCTATCCTCACGTCACTCCTTACGTCACCCTGGAGGACCCGTACACCAGACTCGGGGACCACCGGATCTTGCAAGGTCCTTGGAACGCTACGACCTTACGCTCCGTGTCACCCCTTCCTCTGGATCTTTCCGTAAAGCCGCAAGTTACTTGCTCCTCGGTCGCAAGCAGTCCCCGAATCGAGGAAACCGAAGCAATCGAGGTGGATGACGAAGAAGATCGCAAGGACCGCGTCCAAAGGCGCTTGGACACCAAAATTTTGCAGATGCAAAATGCAAGTGAAGACGAGCCAACAGCCGACGAAGAGCATAGGCTTCAAAATGCTGTCAAACAGGATCCGCTATCTTTAACTCGCTTGCCATACTCGGACTCGTTGGTTCGTAAGTATCAGCTCTCGAGTCAGAAGATGACGCTCGCGAGCCCTACGGGACTGCAGTCAGTTTCCAGTTACCATCAGCAGTTTCTGATGACTCCGCAGCAGAACCATCTTCATGGAATCCATGCTCCAATGACACCACCCAGTACCCCGTCACCGCCTCAGTGTCCGAAAAGAAGACCCAAAGAAGAAGAAGCGGCTTCGCCCTCGGACGCGCCCCCAGCTAAGCAAAGTTTAGTTCAAACGGTAGAGAAGGTCACCAAGTCTAAGAAGAAACACGTGGCTCGTAGACTCAAGTTCGACGAGGACACCAGCAGTCCGGTATCGGGGACCGTGATCCTGGGACCGGACGAAGCGGTGGTTACTGGGGACATCGACCCGGCGTTTAATGTGGTGGAGGTGACGGAAGAAGCTAGAGCGGAGTTGGCGAAAATTGAAAACAGGTTGGGACCGTACCAATGCAAGCTTTGCCGGCAGCTTTACGAGGATGCTTTCCAGCTGGCGCAACATCGATGCTCCAGGATCGCTCACGTAGAGTACCGTTGTCCTGAGTGCGACAAAAGGTTTTCTTGTCCTGCCAATTTAGCTTCCCATCGCCGATGGCACAAGCCGCGCGTTACGAGCGCCGACACTGCTAACGCCTTGGCTTTGGCCTCGCTATCCTCTTCTGGTTCAACGTCGTCTTCTGGCGAAATAGCGTGCACCAAGTGCGACGCTAAATTTTCTAGACAGACGGCTTTGAGGAAGCACATGACCATTCAACATTCTGAGGCGAATAACAATGATAACAGTAATATTAATAATAATAATAGTAATAGCAGTGAAGCGCCAGATGGTGCCAACAAAATTTTAGCGAATGGAACGGTGGTAAATGTTGCCTCGACCAATGAGATGGCCTGACACAGCTTTCCATCAAGACCCTTACCGAGAAGACCCGGCATTTATTGGAGATTTGGTCTGGATTTGTTATAAGGAGGTGAGGGTTCATTAACGTGAGTGCACAATCAAAATACTTGTAGGTGACGTGGAGTGAGGTAACTGAAAGGTTAGATACAGTGCAATTGTGATAGTCGAGGGATTGTCCCTAGGATGAATGAAGAGTGAAAGGTCTGATTAAAAAAGCGATTATGCGATATTAATATTTTTTCAGTTAATTTTTTATTGTAATTCATTTTTATTGTAACTTCAAATTCTTATTTGTATTACAATCATTCTAGATTGAGGTAGCTCGCACTATTTCCTTGGTATTCGTATTATATTATTCCACTGTTTTGCATTTCCACATTTGGTTTATCGATTCTGTTGTACTTTAATTTTTGTGTATATAATATATATTTTTTTTTTGATAAAAGTGAGAGAGGAAATGTAATTTTGTTAATATTTTGAATTTATAATATATAGCTTTTCGAGTTACCTTGTCAGGCTGTATTGAAATTTTCACCTAGGATATGATAGGAAAGAATAATATTACATCTAATCATAACCACTCGTATCGCGTAGATAAACGTATGTATTGTAAAAATATACGAATCGTTGATTCAACGCACATAGAGATTTATTATAAAGATATTTGTGAGAATTAACATGGTTACTAAATAGTCTTATAATGCTAGTCATGTGTATGTATGTTATATATTTTATTGCTAACAAGGTGTATGATTTTGGTATATTATTTTATATTTATGTGAAACTGCAATTACAAAGTAAAATAGCTGCAATACATATAGAAATATCATATAAAAACACAATTATTATTATATAATTTATACAATTCAATTTTAGTTTAGTTCACGAGATTTTATTGTATAAAATTTGTGACATATTTTATACAATTAGTACATGTACAATTTATGGCCAAAGATATTCGAAAGACGACGCAAATCATTAGTAGATTTAAGTAGATATATATAGATGAATAACAATTACTGAACTGTCAACTTATCTAACATTGAAATGTATATCAGTGTGTAATAATAATATGGATATATATATTCAATGATTAAGAAAGTTAACTATTCAGGTTTGTCTTTTACCTACACATGAAAAATATACATATATATATATACATAACAGAAAAAAAACTAACAATATTCACAGTCTCGTTATTTAATTGAATATATTGTAAATGCAATTAAAGAGTTAAAGAAATATAGTAGTCTTTTTATGTATTTTTTTTATTATTTAATTTGTAACTTTCTAATTTTCTAAATACATATTACTTTTCAAAATTACTGTATCTATTACTCTAGTGAATAAATTTACATACAGTTTTAGTTACTTTTTGATATGATAGTATTTAGGATAAAGGTTCGAAAAATGCTTGTCTTTGTCGACTATTTGTGTATTTTTAAGAATGTATTTTTAATAATAATTTTATGAAATTAAGTGAAATAATATCAGTAAGCTAATAATTTTAAATCATTGCAAATATAATTTTTACAAGTCTATAGCTTTTTGTAAAAAAAAAAAATCGAAATTTTACGATGCAGATGAGCTTGATGGTTTAGATCGGGTTTTATGACAGTTATCGAGTAAATTAATTTAATGTGTAAACACAGAAATCAAGGGCGTCAACCATTATGCTAATAGATAACACGTTTGCAAGATTGTTAATTACTTATATTTGCCTATTACCTTACTTGGCTGTACATGTAACAATATACATGTCATTTAAAAGGCTATTATCAATTTGAAAAAATATTCTTATTTTCACGATATTTTTGCAAAATGAAATCTGTTATACAATTTAATAATTATTATTCTCCATATGAATGTGATATCAAAACAGACGCAAGTATACAGCACAAACAATTCATTTTTGGTTTGCATTTCTGTGAGTATATATTTTTTGAAACATTTTGTATAATATCAACAACAAAATTTATAGTATTATTAACCTGAATAGACAGAATTTCAAAGGGTTGAATAATATCAGATACAATATTTGAAACAAATGCAATTGCAAATAAAATGGAATAACAATATAGTTTTATTGATATGAAAAATAATGCTGCTTACAATAATTATAATAGGCATATCAATACTTATTGCAATTTACACAAATTTGTATTTTTGTGCAATTCATCACGAAAAAAAATGTGATTATCATATAACTTATCATAAGTATTCACGTTTCTTTTCCGACAATGCATTCCTATGAAAAATGCAATTTTAAATGTTCACATTGAAAGTTAAACGGTTATATAGTACCCATTAGATATTAAACACATTTCTTACATTTATTAATATTACATTAAACAATGTTGGGGTATTAAATATATTATTTATTGTACTTATAGAGTAAGTTTGATTTTTAGTTCAAGTTATGTTTTGTTTTTGAATTATTTGTCATTCTATTCCATTAGAATGAAAGAGTACCGTCTAGTCCAAAGAAATAATTGTGGCATAATCGAATGTGAACAATTACAATTACTGTGTATATATTTATTTATACGAATTAAGTTAGAAACAGGGTTTAAGTTAGTTTATCATTAAATTGTATGAGTTTGTAAATTATATATTTTTTACTGCGAATAAGTGTACAAACAAAAGGACTATAATGCGTTTTTGTGTGTATGCATATACTTTTATTGATTATAAATTATTTTTGTATTTCTTACATTGCAAAATGTAATGGCGAGCTGTGCGGCGAATTGTATTTATATAAATAATTAATGATTATGAAAATTGTTTAGGAAGACAATCGAATCATCAGTATTAATGTTAAAAGTTCAGGAGTAAAAAATAATTATACGCATAATTTATATCGAAAAGAAGAAAATAAGTTGTAAAATTACAGTCGAACGGAATTTATATGTACCGTGAATAACGGATTTTCCTGAAACGAGAAACGAATTAAATTACTCGTCGAATTTGTGGTTTATGCGATTTAAAATCCAGATTTCGTTTGTACTTTGAATCATTATTTTATCAAAACGTTCGATAACGATGAAATATTGGATTCGATACTTTAAATCAATAATGAGTGTATGTGTATTGCAGGCAACATTGGCGCGCTGTAATTTTACAATTACTTTTTCACGTAGTAACCATCAGCGTTCCAACCGATCTCCCTTGTATATCCATATCTATAATTATCACCGGAATAGTCGTGTCAGCGAAACAATTTGTATAACGTCAGCGATGTTTTTCCAAACTGGATATTAGCAGCTATGTGTAAAAAAACGTGATAATCTCTGTGTAAAAATGTAAAATAATCTAGTCGCGTCTTAAGCATCGACACTGTAAATTACTGTAAATGTTACGCGGACAGCTATTTAATTGTAAGATTCTATTGTTTCGCGCAGCGTGTGTACGCAAATATTATGAAATAAAGTGAAAATACGATTCTCGAAGCCCGTAACTGCAAAGTCTACTCTATTTTCTTTAAGGAAACCCTTGCCTTTCATTATTTCGTATTTTTGAAGTCGAAGACAACCGTTAGAGAAATTGCTCAAGAGATTACGTTCAATTTGGGGACTATATTCTATTACGATGAGTACGGGGTGACTGAAAAAAGAATATTATATTTTGATACGCGCGTCAAGAGTGATATTGAAGTAACGAAGAGAAACTGATTATAGTAAGAAGCATTGTCCAGGGATGATGCGTACCGATATTACCAGCATGTCGACATAATGCCCTCTCGTACGATCTATACAGAAGGGATTGGTACAGCCCTGTAATCTTCGCGAAACCTTTGTGCCGCGCGGATAAAAAGATCTGTCGCACCCTTCGCTACGTCCAAGTTGAGTTAGAGCACTTTAAATCCCGCGAGGTCGATTTAGCTGAAAAAAGAAAAAACGATGTCAAAATTTCGTATTTGTTGGAACCTAATGTCCACTTTTAACTTCAGTCAGAGAAGCGCGGTATTTTATTCTTCTCCTTCTTCTTTCATTTTCTACTGGTGTTTTACATTTTGTCAATAAAACTCCAACAATTTATTATTGGCACTGCTCTCTTTATGTTCTGTCAAAATTGAAAGGTTCGGTGAATTGAATTTAATTGTTTTTTTTTTTTTTTTGTAAATTTGCACCTTTTTGCAATAAAGTTTCAAAATTCCACAGAAAAGCTTTCCTTCTTCTTCTTCTTTTTTTTTTAAAGTTCATTGCGATTTCGTAGATAACGGAATTGTGAATTTACTTTTTATTCTTCGAACTTCGAGGCACTGGTCTCCGGCTGGAGTTGCTTGGATGTCACTATCACGAGGTGTGGGAATCGATGCGCCGGCAAAAAGATGAGGGCAATTTCTCAATTTTCTCTCGACTTTGTCATCTTGGCGTTCCCATTTGACGGGAAAATAGAATTTTCAGCGGACGCCAGTGCATGGCGGGTTTCTGTATTCTCGCGCAAAGTGCATGATCTTGTTGAATTCGAATTTTGATACATAAATGGGGATTAAAACTTATTTAAAGTAATCATTTCGATTTGATTTCTATGGGGAATGAACACAAGCAAATTGTATGTTGATAGTTTTATTTGAATTTAATGATATTGTAGGAATATACAATTTTTGTTTATTGCTATTACATAAGGTAATTTGAGTGAATAAATTATAATAAAAAATTATTAATTTTGTGAATTTAAAAGTAAATGATTGTATTACTATTTGGTTATTAATTATAAAGGTATATTTAATGTTAATAGTAAATATTTGGTTTTGTTATGTTATTTAACAGTCATTGTTCTTCACATTTTGAAGATGGTTAAAGTTTTTGAAATCATGTCATATATACATAATAATGTATTTTGTATAACCCTCATATGAATTATGCATCATGTGCATCAAATATAACTAATTTTGTTTTGTTGAAAACAAACGCATTGTTTTATTAATAAAACGTATAACTATAGTAGGATACATGATGTATTGTATAAAAAGAACATTATTATTATTTAAAAATACATACATTTACTTATGTTTAAATTTAATAGTATATATTTTATAATTGGGATATTACATACTTAAGAAATAACACTATATATTGTAGCATAAAGACAAAGATTTTTATGTATTCCATTTTTATATTTTAAATTAACAAAAAACGAATATCATATTTCTCTCAAAATATATATATTTATTAAACAACAAACAATTATTACTGTAAATAATGAATTCTCTATCTAAAATATAGTATTCTGTGCATTATTATTATTATTATTATTATTATAGTATTATAATTAGTATCACTATAGTACAAAATTAAGTAAAACGTCGAAACCAAATAATTTTAATTGTCAATAGAAAAACACGATCGAAAATGAACATTTTATAATTAATTAATATAAAATTAATTATATTTATTATATATTTTTAATTAATTACATATACTTTTTTTATAAATAATTTTTTGTAACAAACATTTGTCAATAAAACGCAGTGAACTGTTCATTAATTAAATCCTTCATCTCGTGTTTAGTCGACAGTATTTTTTTCATACATTATCTTCAGAATAAAATAATTTTTTTTACTCCAAAGCATACATCCGTTAAGAAACATTAAATTAACTTTTCTCATAAGATTCTGCGGATACGCGTACATACACATCTATGTAAGGAATCAACGGAAAATCGTGCGCGAAATTCGATTGGAAAAAAGTGCAAAAGGCCGAGGAGAAACACCGGAGAATTCGAGAGATGGACAAACAACCTCGAAGCTTTTATCACTCGTCAAACAACGGACACCATTTGAAAGATGGCCACAATGTACGATGCCGCCGTGTTCCCTCGGACGACAAATAGCCTATGGATAATAAACTGTAAAAGCTTTGAGAGTGATCATGCAACGCTTCATCCACTTTCGTGCAAATCAAAACGCACAACATTTTGCAGTTTATCGATCTTTGCGGGGACGAAAGTGCAACGTGGAATCGTGAGTTTGGCGAGGATCTGAAATAATTATATGAATGAGAATGTTCTTGGCCGGAAAGGATATCAAAAAGATACGCGTATATAATGTATAGGGGACTTTTCTGGATTATAGTAATATTTATTTTTCTCTTTGTTAAAAATCCTCTTGAGCAGTATGCGCGTATACTTATAGTATAAAGTAGTGTGTCTAAGAGCGAGATATCAAAGAACGTCGGGAATTAGATACCGAGGACAGATGTATCAGCGTGGTATCTGTATACTGTCACATTCTATAGAGGACCGTGACGCGCCCTTAAGATGCTTCCCCACGGATGATCTCCCGGTGTGAATGCAAGAACCGTGGATTGAAATACATTTCTTTAATTCCCCCTGTCGAACTAATAATTATGTAACCCTCCTACGGCGTAGGAAATTATATTTTTACGGAAACCGGGAGGATAGGCTCGGTCAAAAGTCGTCAGACGACGGGAAAATTTAATTATTCCTGTTAAAGGATTCGCGCCGTATCTTAAACTTATTGTCTATTTTGTGCAATTTTCGCATTCATTTGGACCAAATTGTTTGGTTTGAGGATGTGTAATGATTTATAGCCATGTAGATTGGTAGCTTCATTATGGAATTGATTTTACGTCAGATTGCGTAGAAGAAGGAGGAAAAATGAACGAACAAAAGGTTGAGACAAAAATCGTACGTTTATACTTTGTACATTTGTGTTAAAGGTTTGTGAATTATACTTATAGAATTTTTTAAGTTTTAAGAATTATTATGAGAAGGTTTTATATTTGTTGTATGAATAATTAAGTGATTCCAATGAGTGTAACCACTGTATTTATTTACAGCAGAATTAGCGAGTAATTAAAATATATAATTTATATATATAAACAATGCAATATCCAGTATGTAATTAATTAAACAGTTATTTTTCAAAAAGAAATTTCTTTTTAATTTTACAATTGTATATATAAATTAAAAAAAAATATTAAACAATGTTTAAATCAACATTGTAATAACGTAATATAAAGGAGTGATACAAATATTTAAAAACTAATTAAAATATGGTCAAAGAAAATATGAATGAATGCACCTGAAATATTATCCTTGAATAAATATTTTAATAAATCGTTATTTATGTACGGACAATAATATACGTAATATCAAATCAATTAAATCAAATTTATTAAACAATGCGAGATAATGAATATATTAAACAATTATTTAAGTTTATTTACACGTAACAAATTGTATTATTTCGAAATTAATGATTTGTTGTAAAATACGCGCTTTATTTAAATTAATAATTGCCGGTTAAATTTTGTACGTCATGAAGAAAACATGCAGCGTTCAAATATACCTAATCAAAGCAATGCTTTTTCATTGAAATGTATGGCGTAAGCGTTCAATTAGTGAAAATAGTTTTTTTTTTCCGGAATTCAATTACGTAATCTATAAGTTTAGCATTATGAAAGCTAAATCGAGGAAGAGTATTGGACAGAAACGTCTGCCGCAAATATTTCAAGAGCCCTCTTCTGATAGAAATCCGAAGAATGTTCGCTTCTGGGGAAATAGACATTACTTCGAGTCACGCGTTTCTATATAATGTGGTATTCCAAACGATGCTGTGGCATTTTTCGATCAAGATATCACGTTTTCTTATCATGCTATTTTCAGCTACACTCAGCTCTAACGATTTACCTCTCTCAAAATAACAATATCTCTTGTTTTGTCATAATTTAACGTTCATACACAAACGTGGGTATATAACTGACAAATTTCCAAGACGTCTAAACATATATTTACACGATTTAAATATAATTACTCAATAACTTTTTTATTGCTTATTAATCATATTTATATACTGATGGAAATTCGCTTCGAACAATGTACCTCTGTTGCAAGCTCGTATATTAATTATTAAATGAAAAATTCTTGTTTTAAGAAAAAAATATATGAAAATTGCACTCGCTCGTGTACAAGACAGGCGAAATAAAAGCAACGACAAAGGAAAAGAAGGTTTAAATTGGATCGGCAATTGAAATAGGTATAAAAATGAGATGTTCGTCTTGTGTCTAGTCGTTTGCCCGTTTTGCATTTCCGCTCAGCTGGACACATTGGGCAGAACCGCGGCGAACCCCTATCAACGATGATACGTGTGTTTTGCCTTCAAAGAAAACCGCACGTCCACGAAATAGGGACAAACGGTCAGTTGCGTCTAATGATGTCGCGGTGGAAGTTACGGAGAACCCTACTAAGGTGAGAATCGACGTGTCTTCACACCTCAGTTATAACGACCCAGCTAAATTGTCGAGCTTCGAGCGCAGGTGATATAAATGCTCAAAACACAGTTCGTTGTGTCAGAGTTGGGTATAAGTTAAAAAGTAGTCTTTTATTCTTCTCCCTTCTTTTTATGTTTTTTTATTATGCCAGGCAAATTAAATTCATTTTAAACGCCGGGATGTTTGCTTCAGTTAATGATGCTTATTTAAAGCTGTACGAAATTGATGTAGCATATGTAATAACTTTACATTAACGAATTGATATAAAAAGATAATAATAAGGGGATAATATTAATTATTATTCATTAAAAATGTGACTTTTAATGAGACTTATATAAAAATGTACAAAACGTTATCATAAACGGTAGATTCGCGCTTTTTTATATTCACATTGAAACACTTATATTAAAAGTTCGCAAATTTTGATTCCGGGTCTGAAACGGGTGACGCGGATCGTGACCGTTGACATCGAGGCGAGTCATCTTCACTCGTAGACTGAAAGTGGAATTGAGACGGATTCCGAAAAATGTTACTGATTCCGACCGAGGATGAGGTATTCTTCTGTAATACAGATTTAAGAATGATTAAATTAATTAATGAAATTTATATTTTAGATACATTAGTATTTACGATTTTAATTATTATTTAAAATATAGTGAAACATTTTCCGCGAATAATAATGTATGAGTGAAAATTATAATTTCTATTGTAGTAACGATAAAATAAATTGAGGTGCAAGAAAGTTTTTGTTTACAGTTATTTAACAAAATCCCAAAGTTACCAAAATACATATAATAAATAATAGAAAAATTAAAATAACGCATTCATTTAAACAATATAAGAAATTTATTAATTTAGAAATCATTTTAAGCAGATATTTAAATTAAAATTTTAAATCTAAAATGTATGCTTCGTTTCGGTGTAGTTTTTTTTTCTATTTTTCCAATTAGACTTTGTCTTTTAAAAATTAAATAATTTATCATTTTTCAACCACATTACTTTATCTTGTTTCTGTGATTTTTTCTTCGCCTGCTTAGTGCTCTGCTCGTATAAACTGTTCACATTCATTCCAGTTTTCATCCTCCTTTCGCATCGGATTAACTCTTCTGTAAATCTTCTCACAGCTTTCTCGACTCTATAATTGAAGGAATCATCAGACTCAGAGTCTGATGCTAATTTGGATTGTGTGTGCACGTTATTCGAGGGCTTCCATTTATCAGACACAAAGCTATTTTTCTTTTCACAATTTTGACGCGAAAAATCTGCAAAAACTCCAGAGTCCGTTGATAGCACTCGTTTTTTCGATAACAATTCAATTTTGTTTTCCTTTTTGTCCTCGTCGCCATTATGTGACATTAAGTCGTTAACCATCGATTCGTAATTTTGGTTTACCGAAATCGGTTTATTTTCTTCCTCATCGTCTTCTTCGGACAATTCTTTAATATGAACTTCATTGCTTTGACAATCTTCAGGAAGCAATAAAGAAGCGCTAGTGTGGTGAGTTTGGAATTGTTGAATTTCCTGATCTAATCTTCTTTTGATATCTGATAACTGAGTTTCGGTTGAATCTTGACTCAGCACATGAGTCAATGACGGACTTTTCACAAATATTATCCTATTAAGTTCAGTTTTGTAAACAGTTAGATTGCACTGTTTGGGTTTTGAGTCATTTCTATCTCTTTGAAAAGTATCTACATTTTCCATACTGCAAAAAAGTAAACATGTTAAATTAATTGAGAATCATTTTTGTTTCAAAACCGCTTGTTTTTCGGAAAATTTAATTTTAAACAGATATTATATATGTAATAGAACGATTACTGTGCGTTGTTTGTAATTTAAACGGATAAAAATTAGACACGTGAAGTGTCTACCAACACATTAAAAATTCTTTTTTAAGGGTTACTTATTGCTACATACATACACATTTAAAATTTGGTACTTGCTAAAGATATGAAAATTATTGTGTATTTCGAATTATATTGGTTATAAAAACATACCAATGATTGTATAATTCATTATCACCCTGTTTTCTGAAATTCGAAATGGAACAATTATGGTAGCGGTGTTTTTTATTATAATGTTGCTTTGCACGTTTCAAGTCATTTTGGTATTTTTGAATTTCGGTTAAAGGCTTTCCATTGTGATTTAATCCTTTGTTCTTTAACGTTAAATCCACTAAACCTGGCTCGCAATTTAAGTTCGAATTTATAATTGGTATCAAGGAATTATTAACGTCTTTTATATTCTGCCTTGAGTTTTTATTTCTGTCACATTTACATTTACCTGAAATAATTTATATATACAATTTACTATATTATATTGAATCATGCACCATAAAACATACAATTATGACCACAGCTATGTACACGTTTTTGAGCGTTTTTAAATATATAATTAAATAACAATTATAGATTGAAACTGTAAAATATTTTGTACAAAATATCCTGTTATCGATTAGAAAAATTGCTATTATAATTGAGTGACAATTCTATAAACTGGCTAAGAAAAAATATGAATGTTTTTTGTTCCTCTTTTAACCAATTGTGTACTTTTTAAACAATAATTTACTATTTTTTTTGGAGCTCCACTCTTCGGATTTACGTAGATTTTCATATCTTTCGTTTAGATCCGTTTTCATCCCTGTGTCCCAATTGTAATTCTCCGTATCGTGTTTCTTCTTTGATGAGCGTAATTTTCGATGACAATGGCGCCGGTGCAAACAATGACAATGGTGGCAGGGATAATAAGTCTTACAGCGGGAACATTTACCAATGCAAACATTGTCATCTGCAGATATGTTTGGATTCAATGTGGCAAGATCACGTTTCAGCGGGCCATCTGAACATTGGACCCAACGGTCGCGTTTGTTTGGGAACACTTTCGGAGTCACCATGCTATCGGAACGATCGTTCTGTTCAGTTCCACGAAAAAGGAACACAGTCGGACACGAAATCAAACCTTTAATAAGTGCGGGTTTCAAGTACTTTTTCAAGTAACTCGTTGGTTCCTGAGAAGCATCGTTTTTCGACTTTTTTGATTTCATTAAGTCAAATGAAAGCTGCGATGATACTTGATAATTCCAGGATAAAAGGATCTTTGACTTGTCTGGACCAAAAACGTTCGAATCAAATATTGTCTTCTGCCAAGTATTGAGATTCACTGGCAAAACGTAATTCAATGTGAATTTTTTCACTGTGTTTAAAGAGAAAACTAAGAAAATTAAAGACTATTAGTTGCAAGATAGTTTCGTTTTGGTAAAATTGTTACGCTAAAAAGTAATCAATTAATAACAATTATTATTAATTATTATTAATTTCAAATATTCAGTAAAATATGAATTGATAATTATTTAACATATAATATCTGTGTTTTAAAAATAAAAATTCAATAGATAACCTTTTAACAATTTAATAATTAATTAAAATTGTCATTTCTGGCATTTTTTGTTTTCAATTATAAATAATTATGCAAGTTATGCTTAATCATTATAATTCATTATAAATTAACAATTTTTATTAATCCAAATTTATTAATCAACGTTAAATATCTTGTTAAAAGATTAAAAGCATTTGACATATTTAAATTATAATTTTTCATTACAAAATTAATATTTATATTTTATACTTTGTTTATGTTTATCATAGTTATTTAACTTAATATATAATAAAGCAGTTACTCAACAATAGCATTGCATGTTATGTATTTTATATTATCATTCTAATTTATATCAATATAATTATTTAATTGATATTTTTAAATTACTATAGATAAACTTGTTGATATATTTATATATAGTCTAATAAACTTTATACCCTATGAAATAGGAGTTATAATTATATATGGAGAAGAAAGAAAAATGTATAACTGCAAAATAACTTGTTAAGTCCTGAACGTAGAGATAATTGCGATCTCGGAGGATTTTTGATTTCAGACAAAGGCACGACTAGCAAATGATTTTCGTGCTCTTCGTCATTCATTGTACACTCCACATAATCTGTCGAAATAATGCTTCGCTCTGTTGTGCAATATAACTT
>JABFQC010001982.1:0-17350 GCA_022817085.1 Psilanteris sp. ZL-2020
GTCTTCAGTCAAGACATTTTTATAGAAAAGATATTATAAGTGTCTTATTATTAGATACTATTTATGTCTTTTGCATGAAAATGTCTCGGTTCAAGACACTTGTTTTAGTAGTGTTTTAGTAGTGTGAACTCGGCCATTTTCGAAGGCTTGGCAATTTTGCACAACCAATTTGTTGAAATAAAAATTCATATTTATGAACTGATTTTCCAAAAGCGTATTATAATGAAGAGGCGAAAAAAACGCGCGTTAAAGCGTCGACGGAATTTCAACGACCAATTTTCGATAACGCAGCCGGTCACGGACGATCGCGAAATTGTTACAGTAACAGAAGGCGGATTTTGGCCTTGAACGACTGGATTCAAATCGCGCGCGCATCCGACCTACTCGCGTCAAGCGCGGAGCGCTTCGCGACCGAGACAAAAGTCCGCGCGAGACAGTCTGGGTGGCTATGCCACTCAAGAGCGGAATAATTGCAGAAGAAAAAGCGCGTGCGCGCGACTCGCGTGTGACAAATGCGACATAGGAGATTGGATGAATTGCAGAGTACAATGATGATTGGATGCGCGCGCGCGCTTTGATCAAAATAATTGACATTCGATTGGAGTTATTTTGACCATCCTGCAGTGAATAATCTGAGGCCGTGTGTTTTACGTGGATAAAGTTTGGCGAAGAAATTGAAATGACAATTGACAAAATTGATGTCTAGTTATATTTATACAAAAATTATCTAAACTCGTGTAATTAATTTTTATTTAATTTCAATAATTAAAACCCTTTTATTTCATTTAAAAAAACTATTGTTCATATGCGTGTAATGATTATTTATTTTATTAAATCTATTGTTTAATAATAAACGAGACATTTATAAGCAAAAAGTTGTTATACTTAATTGAACTTGAATGTGAATTGAGTCAGTTCACAGCATCCTAAATCTGTATCAGATGAGCGTGCTTCCGTATTCGCAGACTGTAAAATGACGACGGCACGCTATTGATTAACAAAAATGTGTAACGCATTATTTCAGTATTACTTTGTTATATATTTTCATTCGATCTTTCAACAAACAAGTGAAATTTACGTTTAATGTGAACGAACCTTGCGCGAATTGTAAAAAGAGCCGGTTGAATTATGTTCGCGCGAAAGATATTAATCAGTTTGAAGCAAAGCTGCGCGTTTACGCACTGAATTGGCCTTGAAAAATTGTACGGGTTGGAACACCTTGAGCAATCAAGTTGCGCAATTAAAAGGTTTAGAGCATAATTGTGATTGTTCTTATTAAGTAAATTAACTTTTTTCACGCTCGATAATACACAGTCGGGCTTTTTTGCGCGCCGGGTATTAACGGAGTTAGTGAGTTAATCTACGTTAACACGTGTGAAATCGATAACCGGCGATAATATGAAATTACGTTAGGTCTTTCGAAACGTAATTATCCGACGAGTGACACACGGAACTTTACTTTATATTGAGTTTGATTTTGTAATTCAAAATGTGCAATTTAAATGTTACGTCTTTTAATATTCTCGAGTTCGCGTAGTTTCATTTACATTCCAATTTTCGGTTATTATTTAAAGAACATTGGTTTTGTTGATTAGTATATCAACTGAACTGGAATATCGTACACTCGCATCATAATAATATCTTTCGCTTGCGTACCAATTTAGACGTCAATTAATTTACAATTTATTTGAACGTATATTAATGACCGTCGAAAGTCATTCGACAAACAATAAGAATAACAGTAGTCAAAATAAAGTAGAAATATTTGAAATTCTAATCGAGATGTACCGAAATATACCATTATAATAGCACACGCGAATAAAGATATAAATAATACGAAATCACAATTAAACAACCGCTGCGAAATGAGCACTCGAGTTGACCCAAAGTCTCGACTATTTCGCCGCAAAAATTCCCTCACAAAGAACACTTCGCATCCGCGAGTTCAACGCGATCCTCAGAGATATTCGATCTCGCCGCGATTCGTTCGTTCGATAATCGCGGGTTTGATAACCTCGGAAGGCCGCAAATCAGTGCGATCAGTAGAACGCGAACGCAGAAAAATAGGCAACGAAGCGGCGCAGTCACACTTGGCACAAATTGATACCATTCAATGCCGGCGTTTATTTTTATCAATAAGCATTAACGCGCGTTCGCGTCGTCGGCCAGTCGAAAACGAGCGCGCGACTCGGGGCGCGGCGAGTCGAACCGAACGAAACCGGCGATTTGGCGCCCGCGAAAGTTCGACCGTGCGTAAACTCTGACATTGCAGCGCAACGACGAGCGGATCGCAGCTACGCGCGCCGGAAAAGGGACAACATGCTACCGGAATCGGAGTGAGTCGAATCAAAACGGCGAGCGAGGAAGATTGGAGAACACGGCACGATGGCGTCGAGGAACGGTTCACCTGTTGTTCGCGACAAGGAAAGCTTGCCGGCTTACGATGTACGTATTTACACGTATATAATATGGTTATATATATATACAAACACGTATATATATGTATATGCGACGCTTCTGACGCCCGCACCGAGCTAATCGGTTTGTCAATAAGGCCGCGTTTCGAGGACGAGCACATTGTTCGGCGACGCGTGGTTTTTACGCATCGCTTTTTGCGATTATATCACTGACTTATGCCGAACGCTAGTACTTTTTGTTCGTCTTGAATTAACTGAATATTTTTGATTCAATTCAACAATTTCAACTATTTCGAATCGAATGAAATTAAACCTTCGAGAGTGTTTTTTTAATCTATCACGATTTATAATGATTGCACTTGTCGTGGGGTTATAAATTTAAAGTGTGAAATGTAAAGTCTTAATGTAATACGGTCATAATACAGCCGTGTCTTGATTTAAGACGCCGGTTCTGTATTTATTTTTGCAAACATTTGACCAATGGTTTAGTGCATCGAGTGAAAAAGGGAGTGAAGGTGGGGTAAAATGTTATTTCTTTCGAGAAAGGGTGGATAAGTGGTTGGTGCTTTTAGAGAATTAGTATTCGTGGAATGAAATGCTTTCGGCTTTTTTGGTCAGTGAGACTGGCGTGCCAAATGGTTTTGCTAAAGCTTTGGGCGTCTGTGAAAGCAAGGATAAATCCAGGCGGAATGTTTGCTTGTTTATTTGGGGTTTTATAGGTTTAGGGGATGAATGGCTTAAAGGAGTGTCGAACTTTGATGTTTGTATCGTTAAAATGTGAGGTTAAATTTGCATTAAAACTGGAACGCTGAGGAGAAGTGAACAGTGCTAATCGTTTTGATTGAAATGAAAAAAGTTTATTTGATTCACGCATGAAATCATTTTAATCAATTGTTTTTATAAACCTTTATTTGTTTGCAATTTGTTTATTCAATTTTTTCAATTGCGGGCCGATGTTTGCCAAATTTTATTATAATGTTTTTACATTGTTAATAATATTATTTGTTTACTATTTTGTTTATTAGCGGGAAAGAAATATATATATATATATTAAGTTGAAAATATAATAATAATATGTATAAATTATTTTATTAAAAATACAATATGTTATATTTAAAATGAAAAAATAAAATTATATTGTATGACTCATCATCGCACGGATTATTAATTTAATATCGAACGTCATTTTGACAGAACAAAATTTATGTACGTATACGTATGTTTTCGGTAAAAACACGATGAAAATTAATTTACGTCATGATATTGAGTTTTTAAACGATTTTTCCAATAGTAATAATAACCATTCAAGTGCAACTTAATAACAGTCAATTTCCATTTTATAATGGCTTTTAATTTATTTTCATATATATAAATAATTGTTTGCAAAAAATTTCATTCTTTGTTTTTATTTTTCTTTTATTTTATCTTTATTTTATTTATAAAATTTCCCTTTACTAATGATGTTTTGCAAAACACCGTTTTGTTTCTGACATATAAAAAATCAATTAAAAAATAATGCCCCAATAAGCGCCGGAATTCTAACATTTCATTTTCAAGATACAAACGGTCCGCTAATCTGAAACGGAACAATAAAACGGTCCAAATCAGAATCGAAATTCCATTTCGTTCGAGTGCATATAATTTGAAGCGTGAAAAAGCGTACGTACCACATTCTCAGCTGCGCGAAAAGTGTCCTCTCTAAATCTGATATCGCGAATCGCTAATTAATTGCGATTTGATTAACTGAAACTTGTTTACTATTTTTTAATTGGCATTTCGAACGAGTTACGAAGGTTCAGAACTACGTTTAAGCCGCTCCGCGTAGCATTTAATCAATTCTCATTCACGGCTTCCTTGTCGTGCCGCAAGAAGCAGCTCTATATCTTGTTCGCCACGCGTCCTCATTTCCAAAGGTAGAACAAACCGGCGACATTACAATCTTGCTTAACCTACTCAGACTACACCTAACCGATATTCGTACTTTCGAAGCACCGCGCGTTTGATTATCTTCTGCAACTAATAGCCAAGCCAGTGCATTCCGCATGCCCGTTATCTGTATATGAATTTCAGATAAATCTCGTGTCCTTATCCGGTCCAAAAACTATGCCGCATATTATATCACGTCGTTTAAGCGTGATAGTTTCATGATTCGAATTATGGTACGATCGTTTATCTCATACGAACTAAAAGCACTCGACAAGAACTTTCCGGCGCTAATATATATATATATATATATATATATATATATATATTTCAAGGGAAAAAAGCACAAACTCTTGCCAAATTTGTGTCTTTAACTTAACTAAAGGTTACATTAATAAGGCGTACTATATCTATATATATATACACCTATATATAACAAATCAAGTGTCATCTCGAAAAATTATCGCCGCGTCGCGGTACCAGGACATTTTCTACGCAGCGCGTGAATCAGTTTGTTTCGGGCGTTGAGAGCAATTAAATCGTCCAATCTCGGAACGTTTTCTCCGATTTCTAATTGACCGTTTTGAATAGTCTTTAATTAATAAATCCGCCGATTCGAGTTGATTGAATCCTTCGTCGTATCGCGTTCTGTCGCTTTTGGCGGCAATTAAAATTGCCGCCGATTAACAGAATAATCAATGATACGAAAAGAAGCGATTAATAAATAATTGGATCGTTTAATGACGATTCAAACTAATGTAGCGCATAGGTCATTTGTCGGAGCATTACGGTAAATGAGCCTTGAATGTTGCAGCTCGCAGATCGGCAACTTTCACGATTAGACTCGGTGTCAATAAACGACATGAGATGGAAAAAAGAGGTGTATAAAAGAGACGCCGCGAGCACGATCGCAATTACACGCGTGTACTAATTATGCCGTGCCCCAACGACATCGCAATCTAGAGGCCAATGGTCACTTACACCAGCGCGCGCGTCTGCAAAAATCGGCTTACCAGCGGTAGTCATTACGGAGCAAATTAGAAACTCCGATCGACCAAATCCGTTTTGACGATGAAACGACGTTGGATTCGACGCCGTGATATTAGCGGTTGTTTCGAAATAAAAACGTCGCTTGTTTATAACCGTGAAGAAAAGTAGTTCATTACTAATCGAGTGAAGGAAACAGGTAGTCCGATAATGTATACGAAATTTACTACCACATTTGATACGAATCTTGCCGCCAACGGTGCAATTATAAATCTAATAAATGTCCCTGGTGTCTTAATTGAACATGGCTGCCGTGCCTTATGTTTAATAAACTGTATTTAAATTATTTAAAAAAAGTTTTTTTTTAACATTTTCTTAATAATTGTACATTTTTGTTATTGTTTGTTACAAAATCGTTCCTTTTTTTTTTTCCGTAAATTTTGGATAATTAAACAAAAATGTGCAAAAAATGTCCGACAGTGCCTCATTAAATAATATGAAAATGATGTATTCGTTGCTGGTAAACTCATACACGACTCCTTTGATTCCATCGCAAACGCGAAATTAATTATCATGCATCGCCTGAACTAATTAAATGAAACTAAATTATTAAGCGAAGCTATCCTTCAGTTATTTTGCAAGACACGCTCGCGGCCTTAGTCTCTCAATAACTCAATTTCTCACATCCTTATTCTTCCACCTTAACTATTCAAAATTCATCTCGTAACGAACGCACACTCCATAAGCGCGATTTCGCTCCAATGCATATTTACGCTTCCGTTAATAATCCGCGCGACTAACTATTAATAAGCTCCGTGGTAAATAAATAACTAGCGCAACCTTAATTCCGACGTGAACAGCTCCAGGCGACTTTTGTCCTTATACGACGTACCCCGCGATCGCGACTGAGCCGAGAAGTGCCGCCGTGGCGCGCGGATACCGTTTTCATTCAAAGGCCGGCGCGTTTACGTTTTCAACTTTGGCTTCTGAATTTCGAAAAATCCGCCGCTTTATATGAAACGAAAACTGAACCCGCTTTGCCATACGAATCGCGTGGAAAAATTACGAACGTTTTATTATAACCGCGTTATTCGTTGCGTCGAGTTTCAGCTCGAAAATTTAACTTGCGTTTGAAGTTTTGATGAGAACAGAAACTCGGATACTTTTGTTCTTAAAATCGGCCTTTATCTTGTTTGTATCCCATTCATGTTTTCCCAAGTGGGTTCATTCGCGGAATACCAGTCGAATAATTTTCGTGTTGCGTGGGAGTCAACTTTAATGCTCACGGACTGGTTCGCGTGGTACGCAAAACGTTGGTCCGAATTATGAAATTTGACGCTAATGTGACAACTTTCGCCTTGTTCAAGTTTATCGGCAACGTTTTTAATTTGCAAAATGACGGGGGATAAATTAATTGCGTCAAAGGGAGTGCGTGAAAAGATGTATATCCGGATTAGATATAATATTTCGTTTGCCATCGTTTAAAATGTCAGCTCGTATATTTTAGCAGACTTTATGTTTTATGATACAAATAGTATGTTGGTAAATATATATGTATATGTTTTATAAAAAATGGTCTTTCTTTTTTCTTCTCTTAAATTACGTGCATATACTTATGTTTTATACGAGGAATCAATCCACTTGAGAAACATGAATTCATAGAAACTTCTATATATTAATAAATGAGATGATTAATTAAAGCGAATCAATCACCGCGCGCTGATTAAACGATCAGCATTGACGTCCACGGAAAGTAAGCGCGATAAATGAATCGCGCGTCGTTCTATTTGGGTTTTTGAATAATTATAAATCGGAGCAAAAAGCGAATCGCAAAACAGATGATTTAGACAACGGAGGACCTTTATACGCATCAACGACCTACGCACCGAATGCATTCTGCACAGAACCGCGTGGGAGCGTCATCAGGCCAAGAGTAGCGTCTTTGAATAAGTGACATTCCACTCATGTGCGCCGATGTTCAATGAATTTTTAAGCGACCACGAATTTTTTACTCCACGCAACAAATTTTGACGTCATTTCTCATCGTGAATCACGTACTCTAAAACATTTGGATGTTTCTCCGCAAGACACATTTCAGATTAAACTTAATGTAAATAATGGCTCGTTTTTTATCGCAGTGTTTACAAAGATTCGACAAAAAATTATCATTTTGCTTTTTTTCATAACCCACGAGTGGTTCTTAAAGTTATTCCCTTTTTTGTTCATTCTTAAGGTACGAGTGGTCTGTTCAATAAAATTTAATGCATGCGTATATATATATATATATATATATATGTATTACTCGATGTAACATTTTATCTTAAATAATAAATATTAAAGGCCAAACGAAATGACTTGTTTAAATAACAATAAAAATTATTTTTGAATAATAAAATCTTTGACACAATATACTGTGCACTGAGACAGAAAAACATTATATTGGCATAATCCTTGAGGGACATAAAGTATGTGTTTGCGCATTTACATTTGTGTTATATTTCTTAAACTACACGGGAAAAAATAAGTCATTAAATTTATACAAAAATTGTTTTGTTTTAAAATAGTAAAAATATGTTGGAACTACTACGAGGTATGTGTTGATTGTATACGGTTTTAGGCATACCGTGTTTATAAACACAGCGGCTATTTTTCCTCGGAATTCGATTGTTTTTATTCAAAGAAATTGTTAGTTTTAATTTTACAAAGTTTATATGTCGAATTAACACCGTGTAGTCAACATGGTCATTTTGTGTTGTATTTATATCATTATTTTTTCCCGTGTATAGAGACATTTAAATAACGTTGCTTTGCGCTTTTATTATATATACGGTATAGATACATGGAAAAAAAAATTAAAAATTACTCATCAAAATAGCAAATGTATGAAAATATAATATTCAAAATTGAAAAAATACGTAAAATATGAGAAATTTTTACACAAATACATGTGTGTATAATTTTTACTAATCTATTATGCAATGTTTCTATAAATAAAACACTACTGCCACACATTTGATGTTTTATGAGTAATTTTTAATACATATTTTCTTTCCGCATACATAGTTTATTCCTTTACAATTTAATTTTAATTTCTAAAATACAAAGAACAATAAAGAACCACTTTTCCTGCTCTTAATTTTTAAGATCACTATCTTCGTAAGTTTTATTTACTTATAAAAATGAGGTTATCACAACAATTTACTTTCCGTGCGAATAACAGGTAGTTCAGACGAGTTCGGATCTCGACGAAATATCAGGCCGATTAAAAATCAGCGTGCGTCTACGGCGTAGTAAATTTTATCTCTTTTTCATACGACGTTACATAATAAAGTTGCAACTCAAACGCCTTCGGACGTGCGGATTCTCTCTCGGACGTTATATTATTCGTGCGCAATTTCATTCAGACGCGCTCATTTTGCGAGGTCGTCATTAATTCGGTGCCCAGTATGATACTTTGCGCGGAAGCTCACGGCGAGCGCGTATCAGTCATTAACCAAATTACCTTTGTGCAACAATTATTTACAAAACCTTTGTGAATATAAATGATCATTTGTACGGATCATTAAATCCCAAATCACAGATCTTACAAGTACAAACTCAGTGGCAAATTGTTTTTATTCCCCGTGATTCGTATTCGTCGTGTTTTACTAATAGCCGATCATTAAATAGATCTCGTTCACAAATTCTTCTAATCAACTCGCTGTTTAGGAAATATATATGTTCCATTCAATGCTAATGCCAAAACGACAAAAACTCGACGACCAAAATTATAAATACATCAATTCCGCTATAACAATAGACGATAAAATCGCGTGTTTTCAAAATTCTAAATTCTAAAATTTGAGCTTAGTCGAGTCTTTTTATTATCAAGAAAACCGCGCCGTTTCCGGGATACGATAATCATCTCGCGCGATTTGCTTTGCCGCAAATCTCTCGCTCGAGCCAATCTTGATAATTGGCAGTCAAATATCGCGTTCCACGTGAAACCGGTTTTTGCATATCTCCAATGCCGTCGTTGTCCTTGCACTTCAACAATTCACTTTTACGAGACTTCGTTTTTCTTTGTCATACTCGAATCAACATCGTCAGTATATATTTGTAACTCGCATATGCATCGCAACTTTTTGTCAACGAATCCCGTCGAATTAAGTTGTTTCCAAACAATGTCAGCAGGTCGACTTGTTTTACGTCGTTTCGTTAACTTTTGTACGTAACAGCTTTACGGTATTTGGCGCGAGTTTCATACGCTCAGTCAATAAGTTAGCACAGAACTAGGTTACACTTATTTATATAGCAGATATCATTTTTTTTTTTTTTCATCATCTTTCCTCGCACGGACTCCAGACATTTCACTAACGCAAAATCCTCCGTCAAAACTGAATCGATCGAGTCTCCGCGTTCAGAAATTCGTCATTTTTCTCCCGCTGAGACGAGCAACCTAAACGAACGCTCGTATACGCGCGTCGTCGAAACACCTAAACAATTTAATCATCCGTCGCGATGATTTTTCTCTCAATGAACGCATTGCGAATGCGCATTTCAAAGATGTAACCGCAATTAAACATGACGTGAGTGCAAATAATTGCCCGTAATCGTTTGCGAGTACCCTGCGAACGCGGTATCCTCGCAGATACGAGCGGACGACGTAAAAATGCACCGCTTTCACGGTTTAAGGAGGTGTTTGGTTGCGCGCGTCATTAAGTGCACACCGGCGCGAGCAAATGACTCCGAGTCACACGGACGAAATGACACGCGGGGAGGGGGAACGGAGCGAAGAAAAAAGTGTTTATTACGTGGTTAACGCATGCCATGACCGCGATAATCAGAGGCTCGGTCCTGGGGAGTGCGCGATGGAAAGTGCGCGCCGCGTTCGCCACCAGACAGAAGCGGATCATGCGTAGGCACGCGCCAAACATGGGCAACCGTGATCTCGCGGCGCGCGACTCCTTTGATGTTCGACAAAAAAGCGCGCCGCCGCGAGATTAACGTGATCGATGACCGCCGCGGCCCCGTAACGAAATTAGCCTTATAAAACGCGGCGTTCAAACTGTCAAAACAATTTCGACGACCCGCGCGCGAACGCTTTTAGCGACGGTTTTTTTGTCCCTCTTGTATACGTTTGCGTTGCCGTTTCTGGTTATTAACTGGCGCGATTTAACACACCATTACGCCGATGAAGATGCAATTTAGTGATTACTCAAATTGGTAAACTTATAAAGTTCGTAAAACAGAGTCATTGGTCAAGTTTGGTTAATTTCGACTCGAGTTATTCGGGTCAGATGAATTGAAGCTGTTCAAATGAAACATTCAAAGTCAGAAGTCTACGCAGTTACTTGAGACGAATCGCGACGGTGTCAGACTCTTCTCTGGAGACCTAGTTAAAATTCCGTCAAACTGTTCGACAGCGATTTTTACGTCCCGCTTTGAAACGCAAATGAGTCGCGCGGTCTTACGTAACGCGATTGGTTATCTCAACAGGCAATTTTTTCAGTTTCTCGTACGCAGCTTCTCGCTCGGAAAAAAGCACCGCAATTAGTAGTAACTGAAGTCCGCTATTGTATGAACCGTACCGACGAAATGTTGGTTGTTAGCAAATCTCCGAGCGAAGGAAGAATAGTCTCGCTATCGGCTCGACGGTCGCCGTTTCGCGAGGACTATTCAGTATCGAACGTATTATCTTTCCGCGAACGTTACGCCGTTTGCAACACGTAATCGATAATTGCGGCCGATAACGAAATGTCATAAAAAAGATTATACGACGTTTGAATGTCACTCTCCGTGTATCGGCGCGTTTGCGTCTGCCTGTGAAACAATCGGTCGAAAGTATTCCGATTTGTCCGTCTCGATTAATACGTTTTCATAATTTGCGATCCGTCGCTGACGAATGCTGCTTTTGGTGCCCCGATAAAACGCGGAAATTAATTCCGAGCCGCACCGTTTGACGATCTTCTTCGTCCGCGTTTTATTTCCGCTCGCCGGAATATCGACGAATAATATTTATTATCGACAGACTTATAAAACGACGCGAAACGATAACAAACCGCGCCAGCAATGGTCGCGCAATGTTTTGGGCTGATTTATTGGATGCCGACGCGGGCCGCAAATCCCTTAAAAGTGTCGCGAGTGGCATAATCGGGTTCTGCATGCGCGAGTCGACTCGCATTAGGCCGGTCGGGTGTCCTCGTTGTCCCTGTCAGCGGTACAATATGCTTTACGACTTTTGCCGCAGATATTCACAATGGGGAATTTATGTACCTGTTATGAGCATGCCACCGGCGTTAAAAAATCGCGCGTAGCTGGTATTTATAAATACAGACCGCGCCACCTACGTGGCGCGTCGGGCGCGTAACGAATCGCATCGCCGCGCCGACCAATCGCAATGACAAACACGCCGGCCTACGCCGATCTCGATCGGCATTTGGTGTGTGTACGACATAAGTCACTTCCGTCGATGGAACGACATTACAATCCGCAAACGAATCGCGAGAACGGTCGCGATGACGACTGAAATGTGACGCAATGGCGCTTTTGCTATTCCGCCCCGCGTTTGTCCAACATTGTTCGCGGTGGTGCGGATGGACGTTTCTCGTTCGATGTTTTTATCGTATCCCGTGTCATATACGTGTACGTGATACGATAAATGTATGATGTATGGTAAATGTAGCGTGAACTCAACAAACACGGCATATAATATAAACAAGAAAGAAATTTTTTGTATTTTACACGTAAAAAAAGCTTTAGTTTAAAACAACATTTTTAACATTTAATTTTACATTAAGCCTAAAAGTTAGCCTGTAAATGTTATATTTACAGAAAATTGAAGAAATAATGTATATTAACAAATAAAACGATTGGGAACGAAATAAATTTTTCAAAACTAAAAAGAAATCAACAATTTAAAACATTCTTCCTGATTCTTGATTAAAATGCTTAACTTCCATTAAGTCCATTTCTAAGACTTAACATTAATATGCGTTTGGATTCACATTTATATGTTAATATCAAAAAGTTCTTATTTCTAAATAAAAGAATTAACATTGCTCTAAATGTTAAATAAATGTAAAAAATTTTCCGTTTACATGTTATATTATATTATATGTTTATTCTTAATGATTTTATTATACAAAGCCTGAGTAAAAAGTGAATACAATTTAAAAATATCAATTTTAAGTTGTCACATTCTAGATTGATGGTCCAAAAAACTATTTTTTATTTCGTGTTTTAATTTCACGTCTACTTTAAATGTACGTTCGTGCAAAATATTATTTTTTTTATAAATAATTTGAAAAAATATAATAATATATTACATGTGTATATTACACGGATATAGATTAGTAGATTTAGGGATTTTGGTCATTTTCTAACAGGAAAAGAAAATTATGCATGTTAAAAAATAAAAGAAAAGCTTTGAGCGGTATAAGTAGAGATGTTGAGATACGCGTTATTCATTAATTCACAGAGTTGTATAAACTGTTTGGTTATATGTCAATAAATTGTGACTCAGGAAGTCGTTGAATTCAATTACGATAATTTCACTGAGTGTCATATTTATTAAAAAAAAAAAAAAAAAAAAGAATCTTACCAAGACTTAACCTCAATTATTTGCATGTTCCTAATTTATTGTAATATTTAATCGGTGCAGTGTTTGAATTGATTAACGATAAAGAGATTTAAGAATTTGAATATCAGATTTGTTTAGATATAAAACTAGGTGTGCACGATAAAATTTGCATTCTATGTCGCGCATAGAAATGAAACTCGAAAAATGCTGTAATTTAATTCATGTGAAATTTATATTTCTCTGATTTTATATCATTTATTCAGTTTCATTTCTTATATATTCGTGTGAACTTGAAGAATCAAATTAATTGAAATTGAAGTGGAATAATTATGTGTATATATAGTAAAAATGTATATATATATATATTTCGTGGTATATAAAAAAATATAAATTTCAGTTATATGTGAAATTTAGATTCACATCTTATTACGAAGATGCAATCATAATTTTAATTTTCTTGTTTTATTTACCGAAAACTTATAAATGTAAACGTACGTGATGCGGCATATTATGTAATATAAAAATCACATTACGAATTTAATATACGATGCGATGCTAGTCGGAAAGTGCATACGCAGACACTGGTATATCTCGTGATTCCAAGAACGACTCGCGTAGAAATACAATTTGAGAATCTTATAAAATTATTAGATTTTTGTCTCGTCCCATTTCACTCATGTTAGGAATCTTAGAAGTTTTCCATTATACTTTGACAAAAATATATAGTTTAATTTTAAGCTATTTTAAGAAATTATTTTATAAACAAATTAGAAATGATGGTATTTTATATGTAAAAAAAAGAATCAAGCAAGTTTATGCAGTAAGTAAAAACATATATTAAATAGCTGTAGTTAAATTTAAGAATACTATTTAGAAAAAAAAAACATACAAACACATCATAAAATTAAAATAACATGTATCGCATGTTGCAGAACAGCTTTGAAAATGCATCATACTAAATTACTTCACGCGACTAACTGATTCCAATATTTTTACACTTCAAGCAACTATAATAATCGAGATTTATTATTCATACATCCATCGTTTAGTATTACAGAAAATTGCGAGCATTGAGAAAATTGATATACCGAGACTCAAAGCTCTAATCGCGTTATAATTAAAAAACTGAGATACAACTGCATACACGCGAACGATTCAAATTGGTCTCCGATGCACGAATTCCAAAATTCATCATTTTTCGAGTATCACCGACGCGAACTGCTGCGACCGAAACCGACTAAAATATGATAACATCGCGATTATCTTTAATAAATAAAACACCACGAAGTCCGCGTCGCGAGATAAAGTCTGTAATTTAACAACATTATTTAATTACAATTAAATCGCGCGTAAAATAAAACGCCACTCTTACGTGAGCAGTTGGTCGAAGACGTGCGTTATTTTTCTAGTCATATATATATATATATATATATATATATATATATAATGACCATTTTCAACCGCGCGTTCAAGTACTTGGTCTGACATTTACATAATTACACATCGACGCGAATAAAATATCGCGTAACAAAACGATCGAATTCAACTTATTTACTACACGCTTTTCATCGCGCTGAATGCTCGGAGTCGAAGGATGCGCGGCACGTACGAACTTATAAGGAATGAAAAGCTGTTGCCGCGCGCATTCGAAAACGCACGATCATTTAATAATTACTCCGCGAGCGTTCGCGAAATTAACTCTCGTCGAGCATCTGCTCGGCGCGATAATTCACTCTCCGCGTGTCCGAAGAAAGTCCGCCTTTTAACCCATTTTAGCGGCAATTTGTCGGACACGCCGAGCCGGAATCAAGTCGTCAGTTCGCCGACGCGCCGGTCTCGCGCGACAGAAAAGCGCGCAAATTCGCATTTTCGCCGAATCGAGCGATTTTTTGTCGCGCCGCTTGTCTCCGCGGGGCTTTACGAATCAATCGATCGACGCTTTTTTCGGATCGCGCGACGTTTCTTGCGTCGCTTTGGCATCGCTAGTTGACGCCATTAATCGTTGTTCGAAGTGCGCCGCGCGATGACCTGAATTATCCGGATTCGCAAAACTAGAAAGTCCCTTTGATCGCGCAGCCTCGGCCGCTTCCCGCCGTTTGCGGCCGCAAATACGAACGAAACGCGCGCAATCGCCGGTGCCAGCGAATAATTCATATTTTAATTATCGCTAACAGATACCGTTAATGCACTCGTGTTTTTACGGCCATCGTTTATGGCATTTATAATTTGCGAGTGCACGAAAAGACTGATCAAAGTTGAGACGAGTTTCGGAAGCTAGATAAGGATGAATAATGTTCTTCTCTTTTTAGCGGTTTCACTTTTTTTCGCGGCTCGTTGTGTTTATTGGACAAAAAGGTTGGTTAACATCGAACCTTCGGATTCGGATCGTTACTTGTTCATAAACGATTGGGCGCTTTGCAAATCAAGCTCAGGCGTTAATCGCCTAAAATCGGGCAATTTTTTGTTTTTGTTTCATTGAGTGCTATTCGTAGCCGTAAAACGCCATGAAAAATAATGCGTCTCGAGTGCCAACGATACTAAGTACTAAATTATCGCAAAATATTAAATGACCAGTTAGAATGTTATTACAGAACAGTGTTTGAAATATTTTGTTTATCTTCGAATGAACGAATTTCATCATCACATATTTGCATTTTAAACGGATTTTTTGTGTTTACATTTTATTGCTATATAGAGTTAATGAATAATTTTTATGCTGGTAATTAAATTCTGATTAAGATTAAGATTCGTGAATGGATATCAAATCAATTTTGTTTTAACTTTCTAACGCTTAAAAATACTAATTGAAACCGATGAAATCGATTATAACGAGCTTCATATTCGCACTCATATATATTTATTCAATCTCAACATTTGGAATGCGCAGAGCCAAGATCTGGGCAAAAATGCATGTTGGATTGTGCAAATTTAATACGATTTTCTACTGGCAACGCAAAATGCAGCATTTTATTTGGCCGTAAAATTGTTGCTCTTCTTATGAAAAGAGAAAAACGAGAATCATGACTATGTCTTCGGTATCGGAAAGTTTTAAAAAAAAGTTTAAAAATTACTTTCGAATTTACGAATTTTGTGATAATTTTATTGCGCAGGAGGATTATAAACATCACACGTTGACCCAACGCTGTCTCGATTTGTTACAGATCAAACTGGAACGGGTGCTGGGTGTAACCGTATCGAGCAATGCGGCTTTGGACTGTGACACAACGAGCGAACTGGTCGCCTATCCTGCCGGGTGAGTTTGCTGTAACGCCGATGCAATTTATATACACAAATTTATCAAACATCCTTTTGCTCGCCGATAAACTGTGAACAACAATTTATTTTATTATTCAATTAACTTTGCGGCATAAATTATTGCCGGTAAAGCGAGCATTTATTTTGAACAAATTAAATAGTACTTTAGATCTTGTTAATGATTAATATTATTTACGATAATTTGAAAATTATAGTAAAAAGGCATTTATTTTACACAGTTAACAAAATTAACTTAAAAAAATTGCAATTTATAATCATAATTTGGCGTTATTAAAGTAAGAACATTTTCATCTAATAATTGTATCTCTTTCTGAATATGTTTTTAAAAGTAACAAAAGTAATTTTGAATCTAATTTTTAGTCTTTTGCTTTAACGTCGTCAATTAACAGTATAAATAGCAGCTTTTTAAGTTTAATTTTTCTCTGTATTTATAGATATATTATATAATATATCACACGGAAAAAAATAATGATATAAATCCAACACAAAATGACCATGTTGACTACACGGTGTTGATTCAACACAGAAACTTTGTAAAATTAAAACGAACAATTTGTTTGAATAGAATTAATTGGTTTCTAAGAAAAATTGATGCCGTGTTTATAAACACGGTACTACAATCAGCACAGTATACAATCAACACACACCTCGATGTAGATCCAACATATTTTGACTATTTTAAAACAAAACCATTTTTGTATAAATTTAATGCCTTATTTTTTCCCGTGCAAGAGTGAAATATAATCGCTTATATCTTTAAAAATTGAAAACTTGATTTGATAAAATTATGATATATATTTTAATGCAACTTTAAAATAACATATTTTCTTTTATTTTTCTTATTCGAATATATCTCACAATCTGATATAATATATATTTAATATATAAATTTTGTTCAATATCACTGCTAAAAATATATAATATATGTGTCTTATTTAAGACACAATGTAACTTAATGCAGAGACTTAAGAATCTTAATCAAATGCAAAAAAAGTTAATATTATTTATTTTATATTTATGTATTTATGTAAATTACGCTTAGGCAAAATTATTATAAGTTACACTGAGAGAAATTTGATAGTAAAAATTAGCATGAATAATGGTAATTGAGCATTACGACTGAAAAATGATAATTTTTAACATGTTTCGTGTTAATTTTTAACATTTTTTGTGCGATTTTTTAACA
>JABFQC010001983.1:0-17350 GCA_022817085.1 Psilanteris sp. ZL-2020
TTGGTATATATTTACAAACATTCACCAATGTTTACTGAAAAGTTCGGTAATTTTTGACTGAAATTTTGTTTTGTCCGTGAGTTACTGTGTGTTGAATAATATTTACAGAATTTTCAGTAATTTTTAATGCAACATTTTTCTGTGTATATGTGAGGGATTACCCAAATCTATTTTATAACGGTGGAATATAAGTAAATTTTATCATTTTATTTTTAATTATAATTTTTTATGTTACGTAGACTGAATAAGTAAATAATTTTAAAACATTCTACATTTATAGGATAATATAATTTTCTAATTAAAAACTATTTTCATTGTCATATTATTAAAGTAATGAGGAAAATGCAACTTTTATCATATCAAAAATCATTTCCTGTATTAAGGAGTTAATGATATTAAAACGAATATATGTTTGAAAAGAAATATAATTGTCCAGATTGAGAAAATGTTTTAAATTCCTACACCCAGAAAAAAATTCATTTAAAAATTACTAGTTAGTTCAATAACTGTAGGATAAAATATAAATCTAGTTCAAATTATCGAATTTACAGTAAAAATTAGGGAATTTTTGTTATAATTCACAGAAAAATTAAAAATTTGTACTATTTAATTCAGTCATTTTTAAGACAACATCCTGCAGTTACTGTATATTTTTTCATTTTTATTGAACCGAACAGTAATATTTAGAGGAATTTTATTTCGAGTGTATATAAAACGTATTTAGTAATCAAAAACTAACAAAAATATATCAAAAAATAATACGTCTCATATAAAGTTGCTTTATCAGATTTTTATATTCATATTAACGTGTTATACAATATTTACAATTATAGTTTAATAAATAATTTATCTTAAATATAAGACAAATAAATATATTAACATGTATACCCTTAAACAACAATAAGTTACATATTATTTTCATATTTTAAAATTAAATTATTTATTTATATATATATGTATATGTCATATATAATATACAGAAAATAAAAGACCAACTTTAATTAAATTGACATTTTTTATTTTGTTTACAAATTAATAATATCATTTATTTTCATGATAATTCAGATAAATTTGAATTTATTATTTACAAACTTACGAATCAAATTCAATTATTATTACTTACTGATATCATTAATAATAATAATTAATAATAATCCAGACCAAACCAGGCCGGTACTTTATGTTGATAACACAGATTTTTACTATTACAACACTTGATGTATAGAAAGTGATGCCATCTATATCAAAAATCACTTTTCGCGCGCATCCTATCTACCCCCGCCATTGTTGATAATCACCTGCAGCCGGATCAGCTGATTTAGAATTCACGTGGAAACAATCAGCTGTAGCGCGCGGTGTAACCATCATGGATCAGTTAAAGAAAGAAGATTTCGTTGTACCACCAGTTAAATACGAATGTAAGTTACGTTTATCATTTGTTATATTCAATAATAAATGTGTACAAATAAAATATAACAAAACTTGTAGAATTATGATTATCACATTTACTGTAAAGTTTTGATGTTTTATATTTATAATCAATATTTTGTAAAATTAAATATTACGATTAATTAATTATTTTATAATTTTAATTTTAGACCTTGATCATACGGCTGATGTTCAGTGAGTATAAATGTACATACAATTACTTTTATAAGATCTCTTCTAGGTTAGAATATTACTTAACCTAAAAGAAATTTTTTAAAATTTTGTAATGATGTTTATTACGAAATTTCTATTGTTTTTTTTATAATTTTAAGCGTATATTATTAAATTTATCAAAAATTAATATGTGTTTCCAAACAAAATGATTAATTTCATCTTTAATATAACATGAATTAACAATATTATGTTACAATTATTAAATATTAAGTGTATATTTTTGCAGAACATTGATATACTATATTGGCAAATTTTAAGATAAAAATATTTATATTGTATATCTGTTTAGATTACATGCTTGGGGTGACTCATTAAAAGAAGCTTTTGAACAATGTGGAATAGCTATGTTCAACTATATGACAGATTTAGAACATGTAGAAATAATGAAAGTACATGAAATTGAAGCAACTGGGGATGATATTCAAAATCTTTTATTTCATTTTTTAGATGAATTACTATTTATGTTTTGCGCTGAATCTTTTCTTGTACCAAAGGTAAAATAAGAAATTTGTTTTACAACATATTAATATGAGTTTAATAGATATTAGTATTTTAAACTGAATTAATATTTTTTTTAATATATATGACAATGACAATTGAAAACATTTTCCTTTAATTCATTTATATCAAAATATGAAGTATACTATTGCATATAAAAAGATATTTAATTATTGTATTATATAATATAATACAAATGTATAATAAATATACATATACATATATATGCATGAATTTACTTTTATTTCTTCTATTAAATGAAGAATTATTTTATCTATTAAAAATTATCTATTAAAAATGAATTATTTTCATTCATTAAGCAAAATATTAATATATCTATATATATATATATATATATATATATATATATATATATAAACATAACATAATTAATAAAAATAGTTTAAATTTACAATAAATACATTATATTTATTGACATTTCAAAATACAGTTTAATTATAAAATTACTTAATAAAACAAACTTTATTAGAACATATCATATAAAGTATAAATTATATTTTGGTAAATAAAATTTGTATAATATAAAAGTGCATTGACTTATACCAAGAATTGAAAATATGAAAACATTTCATTCTGTGGAATTTGACAAAACAAATACTTGCATTATATAATTCTTGTTACACAGAAGACAAAAATAATACATATAGGTATTATATAGATAATTAAATATTAATTAAAAAATGCAACGATTATGCAATCAAACTGAATATTTTCTGTTTTAAATAGATTATAAAAATCACAGAGTTTGACACTGCAAATTTTAAAATTAAATGCCAATGCTATGGTGAAGAGTTTCAAATAGGGAAGCACTCGCAAAATGCAGAGGTAAAAGCCATCACATATTCTGCAATGCAAATTTTGGAGCCACCAGATCATAAACGAGCTGAGGTATTTGTAATTGTGGATATATGATTAGAAAGGAACGCAGCAAACAGGACTTTCAGCCAGCTTCTAACCTCGCCCTTGGCGCTCGGCTTGGGAAATGCTTTAAATCTTGTGGTGGGGATGACGAGAGGGTCTGAGGAAACCAAGGAGGGAGACGGCGCCTCCCCTACATTGTAGGGTACTATCCTTTTGTAGTTGCGTAGGGTCTCAAATAAATACGTTAGGAATGGAACACCAGGCACCAGACCCCCTTCTTCACGCGCCAAGCCCAGATACGTGTTCGCAAGTTGAAGCGCCCTATCAATGGGCCAATTTTTTCAATTATACCGTTTTAAATTTAACAAAAAGATGGAAAAGAAAAGTGCAGACGATACAACAAAGGGAATGGAAAGAAAAAACCATCAACAATAACACTTTTTAATTCATTTCTAAAAATTAGTACACTTTGTTTTTAAAGTTAGCATTCACACAAACTCAAATACTTTGTATGGCATGTCATCCATGAATAACGAATATTAAATGTTCATTCAATCAATTACAATATCACCGACAGTTTTTCAGTTAGATGCTGTTTTTGTTTTTTATCAATAATGATTCACACGTACAATACTTAATACACAATGTAAACTGAATGCAGTTCATTCTAAAATCAAGTTATGTAAATTGTTATGCTTATTTGAAAGCTGCGCAATTATTAAAAGGTCCCATTTGCACGAAATTGTAGGTAGAAATTGAGCTGCTATATTTAACGTAATGTAGTTTACGCCGAAAATCCGACTGCTTTTGTAACGTGCGTTCTACTGACACCTGCGTATAATAAAATTGAAAAGAAAGAGGCTGTGTGCTCCAGATTATTGATTTACTATTTTCCCACACTTGGATTCAAATAAGTTTTATCCTTTTCCTTCTAGAACGTTTTTGCATTGGCGCGAACGAGTCCTGTTTCGCGACACGAAGATGGCATTCATTATTGTTTTTTCTGTATCCAAATATTATTATTCATGTATTACTTGTATATGAATTGTATATAATAATTAATTATAAATAAAAATAAAGGCATAAACACCAAAACGTTAGTAATAAAATGCACGATCGGATCGAGATAAGATTATTTTCTTAAGCATTGTTATGTACAAATTGTGTTAGAAAAATGTTGCATACAAATGTTTCCGAGACAATACAAAAGGGAGTCCCATGGAGAAAATAAAACATCTGTTACAATTGATGGCTGTGATTTTGCATCGAAGCCACGCTCCGACCGTCTCGGAGCAACAAGTTTTTGGCGGTAAACATCTTGGGACGGAGAATTAGATACGGCCCTGCGATCTCTCCACAATTCCCTACCCCAAACAAGAAAAGGAAGAAAAGACCAGGGAGACAAGCCGTTGGTTAGTTTCGGGCAAGGAACCAACAGAAACGGGGGTCCGTGTGACGTCTCGGAGACAGTGTCGCGTATATCCCATTACGGTCGTGTTGTTTTCGGGGAGACGAAGAAAAGAGAGGGGGTGTTTAATAACGAGAACGCAACCCCCGACAATTGGCGACTGTCGCTCGTCGCGCGCGAACAAAAAACAACGACCGGTTGCTTTATTAGTTACGCGGCGCAAATCGCTCGTCGCGTTCAATAATAAGTCAACATTTTTGAGTGGCCAAAATCAAGCTTTCGTCCGATTTGAATCGACCGACTAGCGCGGCGCAATTGCTTGTCCCGTTCAACTAACGCGCAGATAAATAACAAAACGAAAGACTCGATATTAAGTGACAAGTGCCTTAGCCTGTATTATGTTGATACGCATTAAAATTCAGTCAAACGAACTCATTTGAACTCAAAAAGGACGCAGTGCTGTAATAGTGAAAAGTGAAAATTAAAAAAAAACCAGTGATTAACGGAGCAGAAAGGTTAAGGAATTGTTGAATTCGATAACCGAAAATAGTCGTTTTTCGTTGCCAGAGGAAATGAATTGAAACGATCCGAAAAGTGGCAAATCTACAGCGGGGAGGAAAGTGATCGGGGAAAGTCGGTTTTGGCGCGCGCAGTGGACTCGCAGACCGACCGGCAGATGGCCGATGCCGGGCGCGCGCCGCACCGCAACGCGCACGTTCGCGATGAGACGTCCGTCTGAGACGGCGTAGCCAGTTGCCGTCGCTCAACTCAGCCGGCTTCTCGCGTCTCGGGAACGGAGCGTTATGCCGTGTGCGAGGCCGATTCGAGGCTGACGAGTTTGGATCGGAGGACGCCGCGCCAATGGACAGCGCGGCGCGCCGCTAGCCGAGCAACGGACCGCGTTTTCGGTCGGTCCGATCACGTTCTTGCGAGCCTCACACGCAAACCAGGAATGGCACGGTGAAAAACGAAGTCGAACAGAGACAGAGCGATCATTGTTGTTGCCGCAGCAGTAAGTCCTGGCTCTTTAAATTTTGCATAACGCGTTCGCGGTGTCATTTTCGTTCGGGCCTTTAATTAGCCGAATCGCCGCGTCGTCGCGCGGACAACGGACGGCGCTGGGTTTGTTGGTTATGTCGCGTCCGAGGGCTTTTCTTTTTTTGCCAAAGTGGCGCATCGGCACTTCGCAAATAGCAACTTCCGGCAGAACGACCGAGCGAGTGTGTCTCTGTGTCTGTGCGCCGTGCATGTGCGTTGTACGCGGGCGACGGAGAGAGACGGCGAGCGCGCGCGAGTGAGACGGGGCGAGGGGCCGAGGCTCGTAGCGAGAGAGCGCGAGCGTTACGTGGGTGACGTCGGCACGATCGCGAGGTCGCGCACTCGACGTCGTTTCGGAAAATTCGGCGCCCATCGGCCGCCGTCGTGGCCGCTCGATCGCGGCTCCGGAGCCGGTGCCTGCCGGCGATATAACCTCGCTTTTCGTGTCGGAGGGCGCATGCACGCCGCGCTCCATTCTTTTCGATTAACCCCCTGTCGTTTCACCCCGGTCGCCCGGTCCGGCTTTCGCATCCGGCGCTAGTTTTTTGCGCGATCGGCGTGCATTTTGTCAGTCGCTCGCGCCGCGTATGTAGACCAAACCTTGAGTAATTCTACTGCGAGCGTAGCCGAGGGTCGGCTCTCGCCGGGGTTCGGACGGCCGTCTTTTCTTTTGTTCCGAGCGATTTGCGAGCCCGCATTTTCCCCAAAAGTAACGGATCTTTTTGCCAGATCAATACGCGAGGCGCCGCGCGGCCAGTCGCTTTCCCGACCGTTTCGACTAGCATCGCGATCAAACGCCAAGTCTGCCATGCGTCGCGTGATTATTTTTAGCGAGCCGCGGCGTGCTCGCAAAATTCACATGCTAGAACCACTTGATGTCCACGCTCCGAGATAAATTGGTTTGCCATTGAAAACGACAGAGGGGGGGGTATTTCCTGTGTCGCTCGCTTCCTAGAAATCGGGCCCGTTTTTTCTTTAACCAGACTCCGATGTTGGTTAATGGTCGGAATTGTCACGCGGCGAGTGCAGTTTTCCGCGCGCACGCCAGTTCGGCTATTGACAACGCGTCATTATTATTATTAGTGACGGTACGGCCGCTCGCAAGACATCGAGCACGTTTCGTATAAAAAACTAAGCAGCAGATGCTTATCCTGATCCGACTCGAAGGTACCATAGCTATTGTTCTTGACAACCCTCCGGCGAGCAAAAACCAAAGAACAATGCCGTCGCTGTTGTTTATTTAAATGACAAGAACACGGCAAGTTGCAAAGTGAATGACAAATGCGCGGTCAACATTGATTGTGATGGTAAACGAAATGCCGCTTCTCGAAATAGTCTGGCAATGAACGGTTTTGTCACTTCGGAGGCGTTAAATGGGTTCTAAATAAAACGCTCTCCCGTAAATGCCAAACAATGCGTTGGTTGGCGTTATTGCAATCGCGAGTCGATTAATGCGCTCGGTTTTGACGAAACGTAACGGTCCCGACGTCGCGGCCAGACAAAAAGCCAGCGCGTACAGTTAGATACCAATGTTATTACACCAGACTTATGGGAAGCGCCGTCCGTCTCGCTCTGGCTTGCACATTAGTAAGAAAGAACAGACGCGCGCGTACGCCGACCGTCGGCCGACGCGACTAATTAATTAATTAACCGATTTTTCGCGCAGGTTGCTCGCGCAGCGCCGATTTCGCCGCGGCCCTTTGTTCCGTGACAGCTTCGAGTATTGAGCCGCGAGCAACCCTGATCTCGGGCACTGCGCACTGCTTAATTACCTCAAGCGAGGCTCAAAAATGCGCGGCCCTGGAGCGGCCGAGATGCAAAATACGCGCGCCGATTGGATCGCGAAAAGGGCCTGCGCGACGAGTCCTGCCGACCGATCCGCGGCGCTGCTCGCGCCTAAGGTTTTCGGAACGTGGTCCTGCTGAAAGTGTGGGCGTGTGGGCCTCGGAGCCGCGCGGCGGAAAGGATGCGGCTCGGCGGTCGGTCGGTCGGTCGTTCGCGCGCCGGCGGGGGCCGGGGCGGGGGGTGGGGAGCGGCGAGGCTCGGCAGGCCGCCTGCGTGACATCAATCCACCGCGACCTAGAGTAAGCGCGGAATGCCTCGTAGGCGCGAAACGTGCGGAAAAAGTAACCTCAAACGAGGCACACGGATTTCGCATGAAAAGCGAGAGTGCGGCGCCATCTGCAGTCATTGTCGGATTATTAATAATGCGCTAACGTAACCGTACGTAGTGAAGCCGCTCGGCGAGACTTTTACTCCGAGACGATCGAATCTAATCTCTCGCTCGGAGGCGCGATCGACCGCAATGCCGATGGATGAATCCGCGGCGATGCGAACACGTTTTCGCCGAGGTCGGGGTGACAGGTTTTATTTCGGCCGATACGCTCCCCTCCTCGCGCTCTTTCTTTCCGTACCCCCCTCCCCGTCGCTCTTTCTCTGCCGCTCTCGTTTTCGTCCTTTTCTAAATGAGCCGGGTAAAATGCTCGGGCTGTTAGATACGTGCATCTTGTGGGAAAGTGAGTCGCAATATAACGGGTATGTTGATTGTTTCGAAACGTGAATCTCCGAGGGGAGGAAAAGTGGCCGTTTGAGCGCACTTTCGTGGCCGCGAGTCACCGGGCCAATCAATCGCTTAAACGCCGTTTGCAACAACCTTTTCCAATAATTGGCTTGGCAACTATTTCTTCGATCGCTCGCCGTGCGCGATATCCGTTATGACTTCAACTTTTGACTCAACCGGGCATTACATAAATCGACTTCGCGCTCGGTCTAAATTTCGTTTGAAAACATCGCGCGCGCGTGCGCTGCGACGCGATCGAAAAGTCAAAAGCACGCTAGTGCGCTTCTGATTGCGCGATTAATCAAACATCGTTCGCCGTCCAAAAGTAAAAGTCAATTACGGCGGAGCCCCGGCTCGCGGTGGCTTCGCCGACCTAATAGAAACGGTTCAATATTTTTATCTAATTAACGTTTATCGGCGCGTATTGATTTTAAAGTCGAGATTCCTGAGCGGCCGCGTGAAACTCTTTAAATTCTATCCTGCGCTCGAAATCATTGACTAGATCACCGCCAGAGTTGCCATATTTCACGTGCCGGCACCCGAAACGCGCCGACCGCAACACGGCACTGCGTTCAATTTGACTCGAAAATCAACGCCGCACTGATTTGGAGAAAGTTGAGCCAGCGAACAAAATACGACTGTTGATTTCAATTAGCGCATCTGCCGTTTCAATTAAAACTATTTGATAATATTTCTATTATCATTATCCGCCACTCGTAGTCGACGGCATTGTACCCGGAATGCACCGCTCGCGTATTCCACCAATTATTTGGCATTCGTGTGTTTTGCAAACGCGCGACGACTCCAATATGCAGTCGCCGAACGAACACCGACTGTACGGGAGAGGGGGGGAAAAAGAAAAAAAATAAGAAAACAAACGAAATCGTCCAAGTGTTGCGAGCGTCTGGAGGTCTGATTTTTTTATCGCCTTTTTAGCGTTCAATGAAAATAAAAGTCCATTTGTTTAATTTTATACAAATTAACTTGAGATCAATGTTACATAAGGATTACGAAATATATTAGATTGCGAAACGGTAGTATGTGCGCGTATATGCATATATATCTATCTATCTATATCTACCTATCTATATGTTTGGTTGTGTGTACGTATGTATATATAAATAAATAAATCTAAATTTAAATATCCGTCGATAACGATCCTGCTGTTTTTCCAAGCACGAAACCACTTTAAAACTTGGCCAAATTAATTGACGAAAAAAATGTTCAACTAATTAAACGCCGCGCCGTGACAAATAATACATTTACGTGCTTCTTTAATTGTTTTTGTTTACAGCTCGGAAACTCGTCGGATAATGAAAGATAATCTATAATATCTATAAAGGGTTTCCGGTTAATTCTGCATGGGGCCTCTATCATTGTCACGCTAATATCTCCTTTTGTCAGTGCCGGAACAACGATCCCGATCGCCCAGTCCAGTTTTCGACGTTCCGTAAATTACAAAGAAAGCAGTCCTTTACCGTTACTCGGGCGCTATCATTATCGACACGGCGCAATAATGATTGCACCAACGTCCCATTAATCGTAACATCATTTTTGTTCTGCATTTGCTACAAAAGAAGCGCCAATTATTGAGTCGCGCGAACCTATTCCTAATGGAGTGCCGTCATATTTATTGAATAAAAGGGTTATTGAATGCGGGAGTTTATTTAAATGCCGAATCACGAAAGAAAGTTGGAAACGTAGAATGTAATCAAACATTTCGACGACATCGATTCATTCAGATACAATTTCACAAAATACCTAAAGGAATAAGAAAAGTATTACTCCGACTATTCAGTGCGAACTTGTATTGTGACAACAATTTATATCGGTATCGGTAAATAATTAAAGGTTCTGAATACAGGTGGCGAGATACCTTAATACATATGCCTGTATATATATATATATATATATATATATATATATATGTAGTCAAAAGGGACAAAGTTCATTTACTGAGTGTATAAACATGTTTAACCAAATAAATAAACGGACGTTCTATGAGTTACTTCGTTCAATTTTTTATTCCTGTTTAGCTGCACGTTTATTAGATTCAACGAGCGAAAAGCAATTTGCTGAAAAAAAAAACGGAGTTTGTTACTCGAACGAAGTCGGTCGATTTCGCGGTTTTTAAAAATAACGATACACAAGTACACAATCGGCACGATTCGGTTTATCTGAACGCGAAGGACGGTCCTTGGCTGGTCCGCGACCGGCGCGTCTTAAGTATTAAAATCCAATTGACTATTTCAAACCGAAAAACTACTTCGTCTTCAAATTAACACTTCGGTCTTATCACCGGCGCATGTTTAGTTATTTCGTCGAAACTTGTTTTCCATGGACGAACGTGTATGCGAGTATATACTCTTATTCAAACAAGTCGCAGATATAACATTTGAACTATCAAAACGCCTGCTTTTGCATTTCATAACAACGTTCAGCGCTCGCCGTTAGTACGCCGGTTCGAACCGATGGCGTATTTTGTCAGTCGGGTTTGTTTTTATCGTAAACAAGCCGTAAACAAATTCTTTCGCCGTTTGCGCGCGCACGTGATCACTATTTCCGATACTCGAAAACGATTACTCTATCAAATCCGACATTCTTGGATAACGCGTTGTTCCGAAATAAAGAACCAGATTGCAATGTGATTCTTATATTAAATGCTTTCGTTAATGAGACGCGCTCTTCTCGGACGAGATTTTGTCGAAATCCTCCGATTCGCGCACGGCCTGCGAATCGGCATTGTTTATTTAAGGCGGCAGCAATGGGCGCGTTCAGTTGATTGATATAGAAAAAAAGTAGCCCGTTTGTGCGTCCGAAATTTAATTTCAACGCTCGTTGCACGACCAAAGGGACAAAAGTTGCGCAAGAAATGAACGCGCGGTGCACCATCGCGCGACGCAAACACGCGAAGATTATAAAACAAATTTGCTGTCGGTCGCTCGAACAATCGGATATTACTTATGCCCGTGCATTCAAATGCTCCAACGTAATTCAATCGATACACATTTGATGATTATCAAGCGTCTTTTCAAACGAGCGTTTATGACGCGTGCAAATGAAATAATTTTCCGAAACTCGGCATCGATCGGCCATGTTCGGCCCAATTACCGTAATTACTTAGACACGCAATTTACACGCCGCGCGCGTGTGAGTTCGTACGTATACGTGTGCGCGCAATTCCGTGTCGATTCGAATTTGTTTCTGCAGCGCAAAGACATAAACATAAGATAAGATGCGTTTGAGCATGCAAATACGGGCATGACCGAACGTACACATGCTTAAATGTATGTCGCCCGGCAAAGAAATTCGAAATCGATCGTTAACTTATACGTACATGAGAGAACGGTAGACACAACAAGGCGCGTACGCTTCTACACAGTGTCGTTCCTACAAAGACAATGCACTTTTTTTGACAAAATTCCACCGACTCGGCGAACAATCTCGACGAGCGATACGCGTGACGTTTGAAAGTGATACAGATTTACACGCATTGCGTGTAATACCGGCTGAACCATAATTGCATCTGCCTGACTGGAGTCAGATTTTGTTCAGACGACAATGTGTTTTGGAAAGAATAAAGCAAAAAAAAGGGATCGGTTATTACTATTGCATTGAGTTACCCCCACCCCACCCCAACTAAAGATAAAAAATATAAATAAATGTTTTTCATGCAACAAAAAAAATAACTTTTTAAATAACGCCAATGTTGTTAAAATGAAAAGGCCATAAACGTTCGTGAATCGAACGAACTGAATTTAATAAAAAAAATCAGATTGGCCGGGAATAAATATAACAAGCTGCGATTGAAATAACAAAAAAAAATTGACGCACTTGTTTCTAGTTGAGTAGTTACCAAAAACGAACTGAATAATAATGTTGTATTCTAATAAAAAACGGAAGCACGCTTGGAAGCGCGATTTCAATATTAAACCAGTTAAAATGAAAACGTTATTAGAATATTTTGCAAAGTCGAGCGCTTCGCTCGATTTGACTCGGGCGAAATAGTAACGATGAATCGAACAGAGCGGGGTCGCTTTATTGGTGAGAAAAGTGTCGGGAAGGAGAACGGCGCGAATGAAAAACCGCGCGGCACCCTCGAGGCGCCCGAAAAGTCCGTCCCTGGCGCGACGTTCTTTCTGTTTCATTCGATGAATTCCTCGAGCAAACACAACCTCGCGCCAGACGTCGTGGAAGGTATGGTTCGCCCACAACGCTGCCAACTATAGACAATATTCGTCGCTCGCTGACTACGGGATCGATGTTTCGCGCGGCGAAGCGTTTTGCGAAATTTTCGTCATTCCGCGGCGGTCGGGGAAAGAGCGTCGCCGACGCGGCCGTTGGTTCGGCGCCGCGTCTGCCCTTCGTTCGTTCTTATTGTTCGATCGGCGACGGAACGCGAACCGAGCGGCACGTGCTCCGGCGAGTTTTCCGGCGCCGCGCGTCACGGGCCCGGCCGTAATTCCATAAACGCGACGCGACGCGGCCGCATTGGCCCCGCTCCATTTTTGCGTTACTGATAACGTCGAATTGTTTGCCGCGGCCAACCGAAATAGATTATACCTTTCCGACGTGATTCGTCAGTTTTTATTGTTATTTTCGCAAGCCGCGTTGCGCTAATGCGCGACGATCGCGGCGTTACGCTGATTGCAACAGCAAAGCAACGCGTGTGTGTAATACAAATGACGCACGGTTCGATCTGACGGCCGCGTAATTCGCGCATGGCGCCCCGTGCTTTGTGCTCGCGCGATTACATTAATTGAATTACCAATGCGCGGCGAATAGTTTGTAGACACGGAGTCGAGTGACGACGCTTTCGCGGCGCTCGGTCGCGATAAAATTGCCCAACTGACACGATGAATATGTATCTCGATCGGCAGATGTCGATGACGGTAGGCGGATTTATCGGAAGAAAAACAAAAGCGGCGCCGAGTGGCTCACCTACGAGGCGGTCCGAGGTCGCGCGGCGGCCACGCCGATCGTATTCGTCAAACGTGTTGACGATTCGACGGTAAATCGGCGCGCGAGATCCACGTGAATATGGCCGGGCGTGACGGTGTTTGATTCAAAATCGCGGCCGAGCACTGTGTGATATACATATATATAAAGAGACTTTTTTTTTTCTTTCTAAAAATTGTTCAGAAACGATCGAGCGAACGCGACGCGCGAGTCGCTTCGCCTGCCCGGCGGGAATCCCCCCATGCGGCAATGGCGTCCAAGTCGGATCGCGTAAATTTTTCTACCAAAAGGCTACGGTCCGATGTTTACTATGAAAATTGAGTTATATCTGATATACGTGTAACGCGAGAGTAACACACGACGCTTGCGCCGTCTAACGGCATTGCCAACGTGCTTTAGTCTTAACTAGAATTTGCCGCAAGCGTATCTCGCTCCTGGATGCTCGGGCCAGGCGAGTTTTCTCGGCTGCGGGATTCCGAGGAACTTGGGCTAGACGCGGCGCGGATCGTGCTGGCCGCGCGCCGCTCGCTTCGTTGTTTGTTTCGATTGAACGGGCGAGCGCGAGAGCGCAGCATACTGTGCACACGTCGCGGCCCATCCGCAAATGCTGCCACTTTTTTGCGGCGCTTTAATATGTACGTATACGCGCGGTTAATGCACACAAAAACGCGTATGCGCGGCGCATTAATATCGCAATTTGTCGAACGCGGATTTCCGCGTCCCCGCGCACATTCAATTCAATGCCGTCGACGCGAGATTTCGGTTGCTTGTCGCGCTATCGCGTTTATTAATTCGATTATTAATTCAATTTGTTTGAATCGGCGCTGCGTTTATATTGGTTCTGCGTGAAACTAACAATGTTATTTTTTGCAGCTACACCTCCACCGAGCCCAAAATGCCGCGCGTCAAAAGGCAGGTAATCCTGGAGGATCCCGCTAGGCCTGTGACACCCGATATGAGTCAAATGAAATTCAGTAAGTTTACGCAGATCTTAATCAAACAATTCGTATTCGGCTTCAAGCCCCGTCCGGGCGCATCCAAAAATCCGAAAAACAACCGAGCCAGTTGACTTTGTTACAATTTCCTGTCGGCGATGGGTCTTTGTTTTCAATTATTTTGATTGTTAGTTATCGCCGGCTGTCGATAAAATTGTCGCCGATCAAATTTAAATAAGTTTTATTTTTGGACCTCGTCGTCGTTTGTCCACGTGCACGGAGGAGTAATATTTTTTCAACATTTTTTTCTTACATTCCTAGCCACGCATTGTGGCCTTTGAGGTTCTACTTTCAGTTGGCGGTTCAATTACAATTTAATTCAATTGAAAACTTGTTTAAAATGAGTTTAAAATGCTTCGAAATGTCGAACTTGATATCTGAACTATATATATATATATATATATATAATATATACAATATATATTTGTATATATATAATTTAGAAATCCATTTTCTTTGTGTGCATATATTGTATTATGTGAAAAATGTTTGAAATGTCTTTTGCCTTAGAAAAGAAAGAATTTCGTTCGTGTCTCCAGATTTACAAATATATAAGTTATAAAAAGTCCAAAATATTTGATTTCGCTTATTAAAGAATGCTAATATCACATATTTCTGCTTGGTTTCCAAATTAGTATGTAGTGTCATCAAACACTATTAAAGATAATAAGCAATACACTCGTTTCTTCGTTACTATTTTTTTATAACGGTAACAATTGTGAAAATCATTTGTAAAATAGACAATTGGCGTTAGCTAAATAACTTGTCTGTAGCTACGGTTGTATTAAACACAAAATTAATTAATACGTGAAATTTAATCTAAAAATGTTTATTTTTTTAAACCCATGAAAATATTTATTCAAAACTTAATTACAAATTATGATGTGTAACTATGAAGTGTAACTAATTTCATTTTCATAACAGCATCAACAGTTGATTTGATGATTGACATATATATAATCTTAAAATTTTTGTAATATATTATTTATTATCATAAATAACATAATTTATAATTTTTTATTTTGTTATAGTATTATAAAAAATATTTAAATACTTATATTTTAGAAAAACATAATATCAACAACATAATAGCATTATAAAATTTACAAATTAAATTGTTTATATATATATCATTATTAAATATTATATATATTGAAATATAAAATAATTCATTTTTAATGTATAATATTTCAATTCTCAAGATTTTCTAATAATGAAATAAATTGAGACAATTAAAATTTAAAATTATTTGTTAATGTCCAGATTAAAATATGTTTTTAATTAGTATAAATTGTTAAAAAATGAATTCAGTATTTAAAAAAATGTGCAGTATATTATTTTTAAACAAGTGACTAAAACATAATATCTTCAATAAAAATTATAAACCAGTCATTGATTCAATATATATTTTATTATTACTCAAACATAATGCATTTTCATGTAGACACTGTTATAAACATTATTTCAAAATAAAAGATTCAAAATTACTCTGAAGAGATAACAAGCATAAACTTTGTTTTAATACTGACCATCTTTATTGTTAAATACTAACCGCGTTAGTATAACAAAAGTAAATAAAATATGCTGAATATTATATTATGAAGTTTGACTTTATTATGATGCGTTCGTTAATTTGACTGACATTTGACATAACATTAAAGAATAGACGTAGTGTAAGATTTGATATGAGAGATATTGTTCTTTTTTTTTTATTTCTTTTTCTAAATGTTTTTATAATATTTATTATTTATGATTATTTATTTTAAACGTCTTTAAGAATCAAACTAAGAATATTGCTTGGATTTCGAGGAATACTTCTCTGTTTATTGAAAGAAATTAAGGTTATGGTAACCAGTCTTAGGCATTAAGAATTTTGCACACTCAACTAGTCACACAATATTTTGATTTGGAATTGAAAAACATTTCGCGTTTACAGAAACAGTTCATTGACATTTGTGGACTTAATATGATCAGTTATAATTTTGTTACGGACATTTATACACTTTCGATGTAACAATCATCTTAATAAGATATTTCCAAGTTACATAACCAAAAAATGAATAACAGAGATGAAAATATAGATTGGCATTATGTACAAGGTAACATCTGTATACCATGTTACATACTTCATATATAGCATATATATTTGACAAATATAAAAATTTATTAATAACAACTAATCAATATTAACTTACATGTTTAATTTATGTTCACTTTGTTTTTATCATGTAGTAATTAACAGTTATGATAATAACAATTTTTCTATTCTAGTAAAAGAAGAATACATTGATGATGATTCTTCAGATGAAGTCCAAGCTCAAAAATTGGCTGAAGAAACGCCAAGCCCACATTTACAAGATCATCAATATGGGCAGGCACCTTGCTATCAAGTAACCAGAAAAATACCTATGCAACCACCCCCACGAACCGAGGTATATGAAATAAAAATTATATTTTCTGAATATGTATTTTTAAGTTGAGTACCCATAAACCAAAGTAATATTTATAATTATAATTAGAAAAATAATTAAATAATAAAATATTGATTTAATGATATTTAGTTATTAATAAACGTTGTAATCATATATAACTAATAGCAAATTAATTATTTTGTAGACATCAGTTCAAGCGGTCAAAAGAAGACTGAATTTAGAAGTGGGAATGACAGGTCCTAGTCAGCCTGCCTTTAAAACTCCTCGAGGAAAACGCAGAAGAACAGGGTCCAATTCTTTAACAAGTCATACTCCCACAAAAAGTAAATAAAATTTACTTTTGAATATCTTAAATCTAATACGTCATTTAAAACGATAAAATCATTTTATTTGTATTAATTATTATAGATAAGACTGTAGAGAGGACACGGTATGATACCTCTTTAAGCTTACTTACCAAAAAGTTTATTAACCTGGTAGAAAACAGTAATGATGGTGTAGTAGACTTAAATGTGGCCTCGGAAAAACTCGAAGTTCAAAAACGTCGTATTTATGATATTACCAATGTACTTGAAGGAATCGGTATTTTGGAAAAGAAGAGTAAGAATAATATTCAGTGGAAGTAAGTGACATGATTTTGAATAATTTAATGAACATATTTAACATCATTTGTTTCATTGACAGTAACTTTTGAAATTAACTGAATAATAATAATTTTTTTTAGGGGTGGTCAATTGCCTAGCGATCGAAATGATATAATTAACCTTAGGAATGAAGTTGAAAACTTAGAAGCTAAAGAAAATGCATTAGATCGTTTAATCCATGGCGCAGAAAAAGACTTACGAGAACTTTCAGCGGATCGACAATTCGCATATGTAACGTATCATGATTTGCGATCTGTTGCAGCGTATAAAGA
>JABFQC010001984.1:0-17347 GCA_022817085.1 Psilanteris sp. ZL-2020
ATAAATAACAGATGCGCCTAAAAAAACGACAAATAGTTGTGTTAATAGTTTTGTAGACAATTTATTGCAAAATTAGATATTAATTAAAAAAAAACTTAATTCTTAAACTATTTTACATTTTATTCAAGTATATTTAAATACCTCCTCCAGCAACCATTGTCCATATCCTTCCATTAGGATTCAAAATAGTAAGTTTTAAACTAGCACCCGATTTAGCATCAAGGTCAGCTATATAAGCTTCCTCTGGATAAGCATCACGACCAAATGGTGGTGGATAATCTATTTCGCCCCAATCAGGTTTACAGATAAAGTCAGCTGTTGTATCCAATTTAGCAGCGAGATCCAAAATATATATATCATTATCTGTCACCACCAATGGATTTATTTCCAAGTAAGTAAAGTACAAATCGACATACAATTTGTATAATGAATGAATGAATTTTCCAATTACCCTGTAAACATGTTACAAAATAATATTCATTCTAATTGATTTATTTTGAAAATTTATTATTTACTTATTCTAAAATTTAAAATATATTAATATTTGTCAATTAATAGAATTCATTACAATTAACTTACGGTTTCTTTTGATCAGATATATGAATAAGTAACTTGCTGATTAATGTTGCTTTATCAGGAACTTCTGTGCCAACCGGAACCTCAAGTTTTAAAGCTTTAGAGTCAACGTCTCCTATATCTACTCCACCTTCGTGATAAAATAATATATTGTCTGCTGTACGATGAGAGTAAATGCACACATAAACTTCTTCTTCCTTTTAACAAAACAAAAAATACACAAGAAGTTAATTCAATAATTTTATTAATATTTTTGAATAAAGATTTATTTTTTAAATTTTCAAATTTTGTCTCTAATAATTCACTAATAGTAAATAATTTTATATATTTGTAAAACTTGTTTTTTTATAATTTAATGTAATCATAAGATTATTGTAAATGTAACTAAAAGCTTTGTACAGATAAAACAGGTTTATTTAAATACAATATATAATGAATTTTATATGAATAAGAGTATAATTATAATGTAAATGACATTACCTAGAACATAAACTGGTTTCCTTATATTGTCTTTGACTTTAACTTACGTCAAATAATATATCATTGATAAAATTTCTATTGTATATTTTATTTTTTTAAAATACATTTAGAATTATATTAAAGTTAAATATTAAATAATTCTTACTTTATTCATTAAAAATTCAATAAAAATAACAAATTATTTGATAATTAATTATTTAAAAAATTATATAATATTAGTTATTACACATTGTTTCATCCAAAAAATTTATGTAATGAAATATATCCAAATTATATTCGAATATTGCCCAAAAATGTTGTATCTACCAGAATTTTTGTGCCTTGTCATAGAGGCAAAAAATATTCCATTCAAATATAATTATAAATTCATATTCTTAATGATGTTCACACTTTTTTTAAATTTTAAATGATTTTTTTGCTATTGAGATCTCTATAATTAAGACTAATACATTCATGCGATACGTTTAGTTTCTTAATTCTCTATCTACATTCTTTATTCATTTTATAAGCATTACAAAAAAAATTTGTTTAATATTTTAACATTTTTAAATCGTGCAAAGTTTGTAATTTGCAAAGTGTATTGTTAGTTTTAAAACGTATCCACATTGTCAAGGCATCTACATTAAGTTTGTATTAATTGTGTATTAGTCGCCGTTAAATATTCTTACATGTATTTAAATATTTTATTATGGTATAAAGATAATATATTATACGGAACAATTTCACTGTAAATAACATTATGTTTTCCAAAGCTAGACATATTATAATAAAGATAATGTTGTTACAATGGTTTGGTTTTTTCAAATTTTACCATCTGAAAAAGTATTTCTTAATATTTTTTCTTAATGTTTATTCAACGTGTATTTGTTTGATTATTAATATTAATTGAATTCTTTTAAATTTCAAAGAAGCTTAAAAGTGAATTTAATAATGTTTAATTTTATAACATTAAGTAATTACTTTTGAAAAAAATTTGTTCTTATTTATTTGAAAACTGTTTTTTGTAATTCTACGTTTGCAACTTTATACACATACTAAAAAAAGGTAAATTTGTGAAATTAATTTGTACAAATTAAAATCAATTCATTAATAATCACAACTTTAATCATATTTTATACTAATTTTTGTTTTATCTTAGTAATTAATAAACTTACTATTTATTATATTATAATAAGAAACCCTTACTAATAATAAACATTAAAAATAACGAAAATTACATAAAGTACTTTCGAACGGGTTTAATAGAAATTTATAGGAAATATGAATATAAAGATGATTATGAATTATGAATAATGGATACAGGTACATAATGCACACAAATGATAATAAGAAAGCTATCATTTATACAAATATAAATAATAATATTATAGTCTTCATAAAATAGTTATTATTTTTTCAATAATACTATTAATTCATTATTTAACGAACAAACAGAAAATCGAAATAATACGTTTTATTTATAATAGACTGAGAAAGAAAAAAATGAAAATAAAATTTAATACAATAAATGCTATTTAATAATTAAAAATACAACGATTTGAAAGCAAAACATTTGTTTTATCTCACTACTAAAACGTAGTTTTGCATTACGGATTTTAAGTTGATCAAATCAAAAGAATGAAAATTCGTTTGAAAAAAAGACAAAACAGAAAACAAAGATATCGATTTGAAAAAGAAAATCTCCCAATTATCATAATTTCAAACTGCAATCAATAGACGTTACTTTGTTTTTACTTCTCTACAGTTCTGATTTCTAAACCCCCTTCATACTTAACGCCTCGCGTCAAATGGAAACAAATTTAAATGCCTTTTTCTTCTTTTTTTTTCTTTTCCTCACAAAACAATAATTGGTTCGGTTTATCTTACCGGTTTGTGTGGTACGAACGGTTCGATGATGAACGTTTTGAGTTTGCCGGTCGTTTTGCCAACCTGCTGGTCTCTATTCATCCTCTCCTCGATCCATGATTGCACGGCGGGCAAGTCGGCATTGACTTTAATCAAGCCGAGTTTGCCCCTGCGTTTGATAAGTTGATCCGGCTTGACAACGAGTTTTTCGCTTTTCAGCCACGGATTCTCGGCGATCACGTGCGTCCAATTCGTGTCCTGGTCGATCGTCACAAATCGGCATTTTGCTGCTTTGGTTCCCGCAATCAATTTACGATTGATCAAATCCTTCCCCGTAGCCTCGCGAATAGCTTTAGCGGACATCTCTATTCAGTTTCTGAAACAACACAGAACAACTTTAGGATACAATAACAAGGGTACGACTCGACGAAGCAGACGAATCAATTTCGTTTCTCTTTCATCGGCGAGGTGTAGAAAGTTTATTCCCGAGCAAACAGTGTTTTAAATATTTATTTCGGTGAAAGCGAAAAAAAAAGTTGTTTTTTTTTTCGTCAAAAAACTGCTGACTTTTGATTAATACGTCGACCGTTCAATCGATCGAGCCGAAATTTAAAGGTGTTATTAAAAATGTAGACTTTTTTTCAAAAGCCTAATCTGGTGTGTGCTTTAAGACCGTCAGAGTAAAAGTTGGCTGACCGCATTCCTCGGAGTGAGAAGCATACGTAATGAGATCCCCTCATGCTTTCATTTTTAATTATTAAAATGGTTTTTACGGCGCAGCCGAGATTGGTGTACGCGCGTCAAAGGTCACGTACCGAAGTGAAATTAAAAAATTGTTATTTGAAACAAAGCCCGAGCGATCCCCGAAGTTGCCTCATTCGAGCGTACGCGCGGACACCATTCTTAATTAATTTTGCGGTTATTTTAAATATAAAGATCGCTGGCCGATTTATGCTAAGCGCGCGAGCACATGCTTTCCACGCGGTTTCTTATTTATTCCGACTGACAATATAATCCACGCGCTCGTTTATTCCAACTCGCTTTGTTTGCAAAATGCACTCGAAAAGAAATGTAACGCATACTATTATATTTAATAAACGCATGCGTACGTCAGTTCCCCTATTCGCTATGAATGAGAATAAGAGAAGCGAACTGTTTTGCAAGCTTCGTCGTTATGAATTTTGAGTTAACGCGCATTGTTACTTTCTTGCGGAACGGCGTTGAATTAATGTCAAATCGGAGCACCGCTTGGGTGTCGACCTTTCACGATCAACAAAAATGCACCGTTTGATCGTCGATTATGCGCGGCGAACGGGCCGCGAACTTTGTTATTAACGAATTACGGAAATAACGAACGACAACTGTGTCCTAAAAATAGCCTTAAGGTGCACGTATGCGCGCGAATATATATATATAATTACAATCAAATTTTGCCACGGTTGTTTCGGTGGTTAAATTTGTTCTCCTATACGGTCTTCGTGCCAAACTTTCAGAGAAAATGTGTTTCCCCTCCGCGCGCGGACGATCGTTTCGTTATTTTTATAAACGATTAACGCCTTAAAACTAACGACTCTTTATTTGTTCTCGCCTTAAGCCCGTTTTATTTACGCATACTTTATAATCCGAACAAATACCAGTGTGGAATTCGTATTTCATTTTGACACCTTATAATTAATTTATGTACTACAAATCGCTTTCACCGTCACGACTTTCAAATATATCGGTACTCCAATTCGCGTAGATATTTTCGTTTACACCAATTATGACCACGGATTCTATTTTAAATGCGACCGAAATTAAACGAATTACACTCGTTAATCTGTTTGCTTTTCAGCGTTACATTTCCCAATCGCGTTCCGCGCAGAGGTTCGGTTCGTTATAAATTTGCTATCAATTGCTTTCCTTTTATGTAATTCGATTAACAATTACTTTATTATTAATAATTTAACGTCGGCCAGTTTTACGCGACACAAACTTGTTTCACGATTAATGTAATATTTAACTCGAGCAAATGAAATTTCAAATCAATTGGAAATTGCTTTGATTTTGATTGACGCGGCGTTAACGATCGATCTGATTCGATGTTGTTCTGCAACTTCGAAATCATTGAATAAACAATGAGATAAAACAAATATGCACCGAATGATTAATTTAAAGATGAAGCACCGTTCGTCCGAGCACTCCGGCTTAGGAACACACCCGACACCGACGACAACTCGCGATGAACTGAACTTTCACGGAAACCCGAAATAATGTGTGTATATTGTCGTAACAAGTTGTTGCACTATCTCAAAGAATCGTACGATTATACGCGCGGTTTTTTGTCAACCGACTGCGTCATTAGAAAGACATTTTCTTCACAAAATATGTTAATCTCGGCTCTTCTGTGAATATACAGTTGATTGCGTTATGAAATAATATTCAAAACTTGGTCTGTTTCTATTGTACTATTTGTATAAAACTCAATGTTTTTTTTTTTTTTGAAATTTCAAGACAATTTGTTTGTCGACTTACACTCAAGTTCATGTATAAATTATTGTTTAACAAACAAAAAAAGAGTTCCAAGCTATGATAAAATTGAACGTCAATATTTATGATAAACTTTACCATTGAGAAATTGATTGCAAATAATTATCATATGCTCAAATTTTTATTGTATGAGATAAGATTGCATTAGACAAAGTAAGTGAAAACATCGGCATTGTATGTTACCTTTCACAACGTTCGTTATTAATTTTCTGTTTAACATCCCATATTTATTCGATATGCTTGCACATATTGCGAAGGCTAGTAAATTAATATCAATTATCTGTTGCTCGATAAAACGACTTAATGTCATGCTTGATACTGTAAGTACGGAATTTATAAAAAATAGAAGCATGCACGCTCGCAATCGGAGTTTGAACAAAATTACTCGAATCTTTCGATTATATAACAAAACGAAAATTGATTTGTACTTGCCACACGACTAAGTTTTGATAAAATTAATTATTAAAAAACGTATCTGATTGATTCATCATAAGCGTTTAATAATTGGAATGCATAAATGGTTTTACATACAATTTCAGCGGTATCATTGTAAAATATAAATATTGAATTATGATGTCAGATAAGTATTATTTGCTTATTGAAGCAAATTATAACGCTGTCTATTATTTAATCGACGCGTATAATTATTGACAAGTTTAGCGGTACATAATCTTGATTTAAAAAGTTCTAATAGTCATAAGAGACATAAACAACAATACGTTCCGATTAAACTAGTTTTTAGTGAATAATGAAAAATATGTTTTGAAATATGTTTAATATTGTTGTTCGCTAAAAGTTTATTAAATCATTTAATAAGTGACTCAAATGAAAGTGATATAATCGTTGTTCTAGAAGTTTTAAATTTAACAAAGTCTCTCAAAATTGTATATAAATTTTAATAATTAAATTAATTTTAGTTTACTTTGTACTTATGTGTTATTGTTATGGGTCCAAATTTAAATTTATAAAATTTCTTATAAGGTAGCTTCATATATATGTATATATAATGTAAATCTAATTAAAAATATTTAATTATTTGAAATAATAATATAATAAATATATTTTACTAATTCATTTTTAGATCCGTTTGCCATCTAGGGGTGGCCCTCTAAACCTTTATTGTATAATCATTATTATTGTTATTTTAAAATATACCATTTTTTTTCATTCGACAAATTTATTAGCAACGTGTTGCTGTATACGCTGTACTAATCAATAAAAGATCGTTTCAAGAATATTATTATTTTTAGTGATTGTTTAAATGTATGAAAAATAGTGTTTCAACCTTGACCTATTTTCTTGATAATATCATTTATATATAAATTACAAAAGTAGAAAATGATCATTTTTGCAGTCAGACATTTAGTTATTCTAGGTAAAATTTAGTATTAATAGTATAGCGATCAATTTGAGATAAGATCGTATTGCATAAGGAAATCGTTAGATGTAAAAGAATAGGTAATTTATGTATTTAATCAAATGTAATGAAATATATATAATTTATATTTCTATCTACTGTTATTGTATTTGAAATATAAAGATTTGCTAATATTTTAATTAATTATATTTAGTAATTTATTATGAAATAAATTGTTCAACAACATACAATTACATTTTATAATAACAAGTACTTAAATAGATTATTATAACGCACTATATTTTCGTGAGATCAATTATTAATGATATTAAGATAAGACATATGATTTTACTTATCTTATGTACAATTAGAATCACCGGTTTAACTTATAATAAATATAAAATAAGTAAATAAAATAAGTACTTAAAAATAATTATTTATATCGTATTTTGTATACTTCAATTAAAAAAAATATTTTACAAAAGAATATGGATGAAAATAATATCTTTATTATTATTATATTTTTATGTATATATATATATATATATATATATATATTTTAGAAATATCATACAGTTGATAATTTAAAATTCAAATGTCAAGTCATTGTTAGACTGAGATTGGGTTAAAAAATGTCAAGTGACGTATACTGATCCTTAAGAAAAAATAATTCTATGTAGCACTTTGCATCTACATGTAGAATCATTATGTAGATAGATTCCCACTTGGGTATACTTGACTTTCACTTTTCTGAGTTGTTTAGTTGGTGCACTTGAAGATGAGTATTGCGCGGAATGTCACGGTTTTCAAAAGCTTAGTAAAGAATTGAAAAAATCGAAATCTGAACTTTGTTTGGCTTATTTAGCTTTTCCTGGTTCATTGACAATATGAACATAATAATGTCTTTTCATCTAATTATACTATATGCATTTTAATATTTTGTTAATATTGTCTTTATCATTGTAAAATGCTAATTTATTTTATGTATAAGTATTTTTGAATTAAATGTATAGCATTTAAATTTAAATTAAAAATCTTTATCTTTTACATTTATATACTATTTGATAATACTGTAATTATAATATTAAGAATTATCCTTTTATTATCAAAAATATTTTTATTTATAATATATATGTAATAAAAATAATTCAATTATTATAAAAAATTAGTATGAAATAATATTTTGTAAATCACTCATTAATTATGTAGAATCATAAAATTATAAATCATTTATAAACCATTGTTACTAAATATTTTCAATATAATTTTTATTTTATAAAGTTATTACTTTTGATAATTCAAATTTATATAGCGGTATAATGTTTATTAATTAAAGCTGTGGTGACTAATTTGAAAAAATTAAATAGAAACATATTTGATAAATATAGTTTAATTAGAGAATCATTAAAAAATTTAATTTGCAAATGAAAAAGACTAGTTCATTAATTTTCCAAATTTCTGCTCGAACACAATGACCTGGGCAATCACACTAACTATCAGTTCATGTCTTTTTCAATATGTTAGTGTGGTCACGTGGTTATGGTCTGACCGCTCATGCTTCTACTTTCCGGTTCACTATCTCTCTCTATCTCGCGTTACTGCATTGCTTTTTTATCAAACGAATTTATATACTGTAGCCTTGACCCTCTCTCTTCATGAACACACTGCAAATCAAACTGCAATTGTGATATTTCATACATTGTAATTTACATAAAATAATTAGAATCATTTTTTACCTCTTTTCCAGGTAGTTATGCTCAATAATGTGTCTGTTTATTATTTATATATATTGACCAATAATTAGCATTCTTTGCAATTTACAGATGAACTTGGAAGGTTCATTATAAGAATCTGTTGTTTATTCATGATGAGCTGCAATTTGTGTATTATCTTACTTTGTATTGACATTAGTATAGCTAAGATAAACTTTGTAATGATTCTTGAATGATTTATAATTTCAAAAATGATATCTAATTTTTTTATTAATAACTAGTATTGTAAACAAATGTTCCAAATAATCTTGAATATTGATAGATTTATGAATGGACTGACATATCAAAGAAAGTGTTAGTATGATGACGCAGTTTGAGTGTTTCTTGTATTAAATTAGAATGTTGACACTAATTTTACAAAAATTTATAAACATGGCATTATTATATGTCAATAGTTATGATCATTGTTTAATAAAATTGCTTGTAAAATCTACAATAAAATAATAGGAATAAAACTTTATGTTAAATACGATTTAATTGTATAATAAAAAAGAACAGGTATCTAATTTTAGTTTTTTGTTCATTTAAGAATTTACCTCTTAATTATGAACATTATTCTATTTTAAATTTCCTTAACATATCACATTTAAAAACAATTAATTTTTGTGCTGAAGGTATTCACTAATGCCATTTTTAGCAACACTTTTCTGTTATAAACATGAATGCGGCACATACAATTTAAAATTAGTCTTTTTAAACTTTTTCGATTTTGATGATTATCTTGTAGGTTATGTAGGAATTGTTAAATATTGACATTGCACACGTAAACGCGTAACATCACTTTGTCGGTAAAATGTTAACTTGAATCTTAAAAATATTCTCAACTCATAAGCAGACGTTTTTGTAAACGAAAATCGATCTTGACATACATATACATTATTTGCGGTGAGAATCGATTTTTAGACTATCACTAAAGAACCAATAATCGTAACTTACGAACTGGAAATAGTAGTTTGATATCAAGAAAGTTCGTGTGTCTCGCGTGGTGTTTGGACGGCGATTGTTAGTAGAGAAAAAAAAATACAGCCTGTACCGAACCGAACAAGCACCAAAAAAATACTAAACGAAACACTGAGCCATGATGCAACTATATAGTTGCATTATAGAATCTAACACAAGAAAAAGGTTCTGCGCATGCTTATTATGTTTCTGGCCAATCAAAATCAAATGTCAATATTCAATGTATATAGTAATATATGTTTTAAGTGAGAACAGAGCTGAACAGAAGCAGAATAGGTGTTTATAGTATTCACCGGCAACAATTTAAATTATATCTTATATTAAAATATTTAATTCGATGAACAGATTTTATGTAAAATTATTTATAAATTATATATAAATATACTAATCGAAATAAATAAATTTAAACTATATATTTTTAAATTTTTATTTTATTGTATACAGCATACATTTGGAAGATTTTTATATATTGAGTTTGTGCTGAATTTGTATAAAATATTACAATATTATATAACACTGATTAATTTCTTAACTCTTACAATGACATAAAAAGTTCTATAAATTCAAAAACTTCTTTGATCATATTATTGTTTTAATATTAAAATATTATTATCATATAACTACACTATATATATATATTTTACCATATAATTTATGATATTATATTAGTTATAATATATTATATTATTATTATAATTATTAGTTATAATTATTATATTATAAGAAATGAAACTATTGATTTATAATGTATATGGAAATTTTCTTTCACTTATATATACTTTAATTTTTAGAATAAATTATATTAATAATTTGATTTGTATAAAGTAAACATAATCATTTAAAAAACGAAAGATTATAATTCTTATAAGAATAATGACTTTTATAATCATATATATATAGTAAATAATTTTTAAATTACTATATAAACAATTATTACAAAATATTGTAGATAAATAGATATTATGTGTATAGAAAAAAATATTGTATAGGCCTGTATTACTTCTATTATTTTTCTTTTATTTTACATTATGCTTATCATAATTATGCACATTTTAAACTGTTTATAAATATGGCTGATTGAGAATGTTCATATTAAAATAATTAAAATATCTTTATCATTGTATGCAATAGTTTTTATTTTAAGTGAGTTCATTTTGAATTATACAAATAAATTACAAATATAAATATATACCTATATATATATTATATATGTTCATATATTAACAATAACGTTTTTATGCAAAAACATATTCAACATTATATAAAATGATGTTCAAAATAATAAAACTATAGAGTATTTGTATTTGATTTTATAAATATATTTTATATTTATAAAATATTTATATTTTATAAAATTGTAATTATTATATATTTATATAGATATAGATTATTTTTAAGTAACAATAAAAAAGCATTAAATATAAAAGTAATGAAAATACATGATATATTAATTTAATGAGGTTTATATTAAATTAGTTGGTTTATATATAAATATTTTTTTTGATTCTATGGAATGTAATATATAAATATTAAATATATTTTTAAAATTTCTAAAAACCATTGAATCCACTGAATTAAGTAATTAATAATAAATACTTAATGTAACTATAGGTGATAATTTTATTTTTATATATTATTTGAATAATATGGATAAAATAAATTTATAATTAGTTATATATTTAAATAATTTAATATTATATTTATCATGTCATGACAATAAATAAAACACGTTTGAAATTATATTATGAATAATAACAAATAAATAATATAAAATAAAAAAATGATATAACATATACAAGGTTATGCTATATAATTACTTTATACAAATATTAAATTGTTTTAATTATTTATGACAATTTCATAATTTCATAAATGCAAGTTACTTTTAATTATATTAAAAAAATTGGAATTATTTAATTTATTTAAAATAATAAATTTAATTAATCAATACTACTCAAAATTAAATCTCCTATAGTATTTCCCATATCTTTAGAATGTTTTAGAACAAATGAATGTTGAAAGTTATTTTTGCAAATGTTAATATCAATATTTGGATGTTTTGTTTTCATATTTAAATAATAACTGCTTGGTGTCCATCCATCTATTTTACTGTAATAAAAGTAAAGTTTCTTTTCATATTTAGTTAGAAGATCATGATCTGCTTCTACAACACATGCCATTTCTAATTTAGCTAACAAGAATACCCTCTCCAGAGAATTTGGATGTAATAATTGTAAAACTGGTTTAATACAATTACGAGGAATTCCATAAAAAATGCCAAAAACCTGGACTAAAAAGAATTGAAGCATTGTTGGAAAATATGAAAATATCGAAGCAAGAAATACTAATAATGATGCAATCGGAAGAATCTGAAAATAATTTTTATTAAAAAATATATATTTATTATTATTAATATTATGTTTATTAATAAATAATAAATTGTTCTTACAAATCTTGATAAAAATTTTCCATTTGGACTTTCTTTCATATGCTCTACAGTAGGAAATAACAAATAGCATTTTGCAATTCGTTGAGCAATTTCTTCATCTCTCAATAAGTTTAAAGTAACCAACTACCAATGGAATGGCCAATTATGTGTAAATGTGCATCTTGTGGCACATATTTTTTTATAAATTCAGCCTATAAAAAGAACAGAAATATATATATTAAATAGAATTACATTATTTTTAATGTTCAATTAAATAAAACATATGCAACCTTATGTTCCAATTGTCCTTTCATATCAAATAAATGACTATTATCTGTAATATTAGGCATGGAAAATGATAAATTTTCTGGAGGTTGAACATGACCTGCATATCCTAATATCCATACTGGTGTTTCAGAAGGTAATTTAGATTTTATAGTTTTTGCAAATTCTTCATAAAATAATGGAACTCCAGGATTACCAGGAAATATTAAAATAACATGCTTCTTGCCATCTTCAGCAAGTCCTTCTTCAATCCATCTTCCATGAGTAATGACCTCTGTCGGTACTCCATTACATTGTATCATAGCTTTTACCATATTTGATAATATTTTCAACTATTATATCTAAAATGTATTAAAATATACCAATAACTTAAAATATCATAATTGCATATATAAATTTAATTATATACTCATTTAACTATAACATGTTTAAACATTATTATTTAAAATAAAAATGTTATTATATGTAATGCATGATCAAATATATAAATATTATTAACATTTGATTATAATAATAAATAAAACTATTTTAAAATTGTATATATTGTTAATTAAAATATTTCCCTAACCTGTCTAAATATTATATATTTGCATACATTCATTACAATATAATTTGTTACATTAATATAATTGTAATTAACATTTACATTGATACATTTTAAATTAATAAACATATTTTAATATATGTATAACTTATAGACTTGAATTTAAAATTTATAGAAATAAAAAATTATATAATTTAAAATTTATTTTATTACATGAATTAAATTTTGGCAACAGAATAACAAATATAAGTATTTACAAATTACATTCGTAATACTCACAGCGCGAATGACAAACTATTTTTATAATATTTTTAGACACTCGGGACACTCGTCAGAGACAGAATTGGAGGTTAGTTTCGTGATGCTGTCGTTTTTACTTTGTGATGAATATTATACATGAAGTTACTGAATGATTACACCAATCGTTTCGCATGTTGAAAACTTTGATTAAACGTCATTATCTTGAAAATTTGTAATTATTTATTTACCATTGATGGAAGGTTACGCTTCCAGATGAAATTCAAATGTATAATTGTTTTTTTACCGGTGACACTTAGATAACCTCTTTAATATAATTACATATAATAATAAAAACATAAGTACGTGAAAACGCAAATCGGATAATAGAGTAAATTATTATTTTGTATATTTCTTTTAATTCAAAGCAATGTTTGACGTGCAATTTAAAAGAACGTACTGAAAATAACTACAGAAAATACACGTAAAGTGTACTATAGATAAATATCGATTCGAGAATAAAACTTAATTGTCGAAAGGTGTATAATGATGTAAGTTAATTGTTTATTCTTAAAAAGTTCGGGAAATTAAGATTTTGTTTTTTGCAAGGTTAAAAACAGTGTTCTACAATCGTTACTTCAATATTTATTAATAATTATTATAATGTAATAAATTGCAGATTCGTATTGCTATAAAAATGATAAACAAATGAAATATATGAAACATTTTTTTTTTAATTTCAATTAGAGATAACGTTTTCTCATTAATTATTATATTTTGTTACATTTTCGGAATATTAAACGTTTACTATAATAATATATTTAGTAATATAATAAATGATTATTGCAGTATATTATTATAATATTATTGTTATTGTAGTGTTATTTATTTTAAATTATAAAAATAATTTTGGTATATTCGACGTGATTCATGAAACAAATATTATTGATCACAATAAATATGAGTGACAAATTGATTCATTTATAATAAAGCTATCATATATGAATTATTTAAATATATCAATTAACCAAACAATTACATACTTAAATACAAATAACAAAAGTATATTTTTATTATAAATAAATAAGTATATATTAATATTATATGAATATTATCAATAAACTATATGAATGTTATACGTAAAATAACCGTAAAATTGTTTATATATATACTGCGACGTTTCAAAAACACAATAACAATTTATAAACTATTTTTAATTTTTGTATTATTTGTTTATTAAAATAAATCACTTCATCCCCTTTTCCAAATACATATATTTAAATTTTTATACTCAGGCCAAGATAATAAGTTGATTTTATACTCTATAAATAATTATTTGAAGCGAAACTATAATCTTTTTCAATATTTATTATATGCACGATATTTTTTAAAATTAATTGCATAATATTGACGTAAAACATTGCAATAATCTGTTAAATTATAGCTTCAAATGTACTATAATTTATAAAGGATATTACTAATAAATAAATTACTACACTATGCACTTGGTTAATTTCAATTACATACTCCATAAATCCGGATTGAACGTTTCCAATACTTTCATTATCAAAGTTACGTTCGGAGTAACTGCATTCGATGTACCAAATGAATGTAGAAATGTAATTTATAGTAACTTATAAATTATATAATATAAGATTATTGCAATAATAAACTTATTCTTTCGAATTAATAATTTCAAATCGCATGAAATGAAACGGATTAAACAAAAATCACTTGTTTGAACTTATTGCTTTATGTATTGTTCAGATGGGTAAATGAATAATTTATTATAAATAATTTTGATAATTTAATAATATAATTAAATAATATTTTTTTTTAATTTATTTGTTAAAACATGAAATTGGAATATGTATTTCTCATTTTGTACTGCAATGAATTATATAATGATTTTTCACTGAATTCTATGAGTGAACATTGTTCCCATCTGCAAAATGTCGTTGACGTAATTTGGTTACAATTCAATTTGGAAATCACTTTCCATCAATCTAATAAATGCAGAGTTTGACTAGACACGCCACACAATTCTTATTTTACACTTATATAGATTTATCTAAATAAATTTTATTACTAAATTTACATTCGAACGTAAATGCATTTATATATATATGTATATATTATATGATGTTTAATACGTTTATTTTGAATTATTACTTAATATTTAAAATTTAAAGCAAACGAACTCATTTTTATAAGAATGTGGTAAATTAAATTAAATAAAATATGTATTGCCACTCGAATTTTCATTAAATTTTATATAAATAATATTCTGAAACATTCGTACACAAATATTGAAATTTATAAATATTCGAATGTACCCATTCAAATCGATCGAATATAGCAGTATAAAAATTTTATGAATATTATATTGAAAATATGTACTGTACATTTTTGCAATTTCTTTCGTATTTCATAGAATTTTTAATATTATAATTTAAATACATTAAATTAATTGTAGTTCATATGAATCAATATTCTGTTTTTTATATTTTTGGTATACGGTATTAACAGCCGAATTACATACTTCAGAGAGCGCCTTTTATTAGCATATAGATTTGACTTAATGTATATCAAATTTATTTATATATTTATACCAAATGCAGAACACTGACCTCGCGTAAAAGCAATAAATAATTATAATGCAAATATAATAATTAGGTCATGCTTTCTATAATTAATTAACAAACTTTAATGAACTCATTAATTAGCATTATCTTATATTAATAAAATAGTAGTTAAGTAGTTTAAAAACATTTTTCAACTAATTAATAATTAAATAACTTAATTTTAAATATGTACGTCTATTTGGCAACAAAAATGTAGTGTGTGGTTTTTAAAAATATGTAAAAAATGTTCATTTAATATATAATATCTACAGAATATTTTAAGAATATTATATTTAATTCAAACGTTATAAATCAGACTTACGTTAACAACCAATTTCTGAAATATAGCATCAATAATGATGACAAATCAATGGCTATAAAAAGTAGTAATAACAAATATCCAATCTTTACGAAATTTTTTTTGGTCAATAATTTAAGTTGCTATGAATCAAAATTGATCATTCTGTTATTTTATATTCAAATAGCGAACGATTAAACTATAAAATACATTGACGCGATGATTTACTAGTAATAAATAATAGTATATCGATTAAATTATGCAACTCGAAGATATAATTGTTTACATATGGAAACAGTATCGATTTGGCAATTATACTTGTGCGGTACAATATTCTTGACATCTATACTCCACATAAAATGAGCATAAAAGTTATAATTTTCATTCCGTTTTCAAGACTATTTTTAACATTAAGTTTAATTAGATCTAATTTATGCTTGACGCAGATGTAAATTATACAATTGGATTAGTGTTATGGTGTCCATAAACGCGTCTTCGTTTAAAAATGGTTAACAGCAGTTGACAAACGAATTTCGTCACGTTAATTCGAAATAAAAAAGATTAAAGAGAGCATTAAATGCAAACACGTAATTACAGCACTGAGAATAGTATACAAAACTAATTACAATAACTGGTAGTCGTTAATATAAAGATTTAATGATCTATTTTATTTAAAATACTTTTTTATTGTTCATTGAAGTTAATAAATAAATATTAAATGTCATTATCAATCGTAAAGTCAGATTGCCGGGTTGAAAATTAACTTTTTGAGGAAATCAAGTATGGTTATTAAAAATATATATATATACACGGAGAAAAAATTTAATTGAAAGTTTACTATATTTTTAAACGGAAAATAACTGAAAATGACGCTGGAGGAATCAAATTTCCAATTTTTGTAACTAATTATGGTAAAAATGTAGTACACTGAAAAAAGTAATCTTAAAAATTTGACCAAACTAGATAATAAAAGTAGAAAAAATAGGCAAAAATGTAAATAATATGATATATTACGGTCAGAAAATTGTAAAAATATGTCAAATATTACCAAATGATTGGTAAATATCATGATATTGTCTAATGTTTATTTACAATTTTGCTCACTTTTCCTCTTTTTATTATCTAGTTTGGTCAAATTTGTAATATTATTTTTTTCAGTGTATAAACAAAAAAGCAAATATTATATTTATGCTACTTTTTTACCATAACTTATGAGAGAAATTAGAAGTTTTGTTTCATCAAGGGTCAGTTTCGTTTATTTTATAATACAATTTCAGTTATATTTTTCTCCGTGTAGATTTTTTAAATCGGGGTAATACATTCATAAAATAATTGAATCGCACATTATCGTATCCTATAATCATAATCTAATTAAATAATTATTAATTTCTGTTATTATAACTATTCAATAA
>JABFQC010001985.1:0-17344 GCA_022817085.1 Psilanteris sp. ZL-2020
TTTTGAAGATGAGTCTGGAATGCGGTATTAGTTAGCTTCTCGTGGGTTCGGAAATGTGTATAAGAAACAGTTTATAATCTATTGCCAATAACATAATTATGCATCTCAATTCTTGTTTTGAAAATTTTATTTTTGATTAAATATTTTTTTATTTTGTATTTTTTTTTTATTTAAAAAAAAAAAAAATAATTTAATAAAATAAAAAAAAATGAGAAAAAAAAAAAAAAAAAAAAAAAAAAAATAAAAAAAAAAAAACAAAATACAAAAAAAGTCACGTGAAGATATTTAATCAAGAACACCAACACAGCGAACGAAATTGAAGGAACGCGCACGTTAAGAAACCAATACCGTATGAATGCGTTCGCTCGGTGTGCTCCGAAAAAGGAGCCTAAACGTCGGGGCATTTAAGCTCCGTAACTGCGCGACGGATATTAGTCTGACTGATATTTCCGGTTCGACGACTGAAATACGCGACGCGGTCACACACATATTAGCTTCTCGAAGTTCATGGCAGGGAGGCCAATTCAAATAAACAGTCGCCGCGAGCAAAATAAAAGGAGAAGCGTCGAAAGTTTTGGCACGCCAAAGCAAACAGTTGCGCGCTTCTGTTTTGTTTTCTTGCGATTCTACTTGACCCAGTTAAAAGGATTGTTTGCGATTTTTTCCCTTTCTTTGTTGTACATTTTTATTTATTTTTATTTAAATGCGGTTATGCGTGGAACACACCGACCGAACAACACAAATTTCTTGTCAAAATGACATATCCCGACGTTAAACTGTATTTATGGCACGCTGATATCTGGATGTTGAACTTTGTATATTGAATTCAAGCGAAATTCAATGTTAACGCCTGCGAGCTCCATCAACTGCAATGCATTGCAATGCTGATTCAGATCCCAGCTTCATTTAAAAGAACAGCAAACTATTCGACTTGACGTATATTAGCGGATCTGTCGCTGCATTTGACACGTTATTTCTTACGTATTCAGTAGTTAAATTCCTTATATATATATATCTTTATATATATATATATATATATGTTTGTATGCATGTATGTATTTTGGAAATTCCTAATCAGAATAGGGATAGACAAGGGAGTGTGGTGCATTTTTAATTTTAATTCATTAGAAACAATCCGTCGAGTGGTTTTAGTCAATGTGTGTGATAAATTATGTAAAGCACGACGTCGCGGTACAAATCCAACGTTCGTATGGAAAGTGTTTTGATGCATAATGCCGGCTCGACTTGCATTTCGCAGATTTCAATAACGCGTATGTATACAATTAAACTCGCGCGATACGCGACGTCAAAGAAAATGTCATTGCACGACTTTGTAATTGCCGCACGAGTGCGTTCGCTATTGATTGCAACAAGGGCAAAGGAATTACCAACGTTTGCTTTATAAAATATTTTGCACGCGTTTGGATTATACGATTGGACGCGAGAAACGGTATAGTGTTTTTGAATTTAATGCCAACGCGGCGTCATAATGCCGGATAGTTAGACTGCGGTTTGTTCAGTTTATGGCTGCCGTCCTTTAGATATGCTCGATTGTGGCTTTTTTTTAACTTTATTTCTGTTTGTTATTCAAGTTCAGATGTTTAAATTTAATTCTTATTTCAAGTTTTTTGTTTTTATTTCAAATTGAGAGTCTTTGTCTGATTGTTTAAAATGCTTTCGTAAAACGGAGTAGAGTTATTATAAACAAATAATAATCTTACGAAATTTACTAAACTGGATAATAAAAGTAGGAAAAATAGGCAAACATGTAAATAATATGATAAGTTACGGTCAGGAAATTCTAAAAATATGTCAATTATTACCAAATAATTGGAAAATACCATGATATTGTCTAATGTTTATTTACATTTTTGTTCACTTTTCCTCCTTTTATTATCTAGTTTGGTCAAATTTGTAATATTATTTTTTTCAGTGTACTGGGAATAGTTTGTCTATATTTTATAATTATTTTCAGTATTGATTTACTTTAATGATAAATCGAAAACGACGTACTCGATATTTGTAATTTCATTAAACCGGTAACGCATTGGGTCAATTCTTGTTTAAGATTAAATATCGTAAAATATGTGACGGGGACAATGCAGGCCAACGGAATAGACAAAAATTGCACTGAAGTTGTTCCATTAAAATGACCATATCCTTATAGTTAATTACGCGGTCTTCGTGATAGTACTTGGAATGTCCAGACGCAGAAGAATTCCAGTTTTTCTCATAATTTATACCGCATATTCCTCGCGTCTTTTACCGCGAGTAATATCGCAGGTGTACCACAATGGAAAAAATTGTATGACAAGAATTGTTCCGCGAAGACGGACATCCTTAAAAGCTATTTTTGCGAACAAATTTGCTGATGCAATGCAATAACCTAATGAACTTCTTTGTTATTATGTTTACAAAATCGTACGCATACTTTACATTACTCCAAAGTAATAGTAATAAGTATATAAAGGGTATATGAGTGAAACAATTTTTTTTTCGTTTTTTGAAAAATGAAACCACACTATTATTATATTTTCTTTATCAAAATAAGTCCATGACTTTATGAAAATAATAATCCTACGCGCTCGTTTGAAAGGTTTCGCTAAGCGCAAAAGTAACGTTCTTTTAATATTTTTAACTATAAAAATTAATTGGTAATATAATTCACGAAAGGAGCTGCGCTAATTTATTTAATATATCCCGACAAGCTAGATTGAACATTGTTCTTTTAACGATTATAGACTTGTTGGGAAAGTAAATATATCACGTTAAAAATGGAAATTGACATTTTGAAGCGGATTAAATTTCCTTTTAAGAAGATGACACTTGACAAATAATGAAATTTTGTGGAGTGGACAAAGAGTGAACATTGAATAAAAATACTTTTTTTATCGCAGAGAAGTACGGTGTTATACTAAAAAAAAAAAAAAAAAAAAAAAAAATGTTTTAAATAAATTTTGATTCGAAAGTGGATTTTAAATGTCGGTACGGACGTGCACGATGAGAAATGGTTGCTCCTAATCGATAGACAAAGTACTCGGTTTCGTACTGTCGAAATAAGTCAAATTTAAGACGCACAAATAAATATTAAATTCAGCGTGTAAGCAAACAGTAGACACAAGTCTAGTCGTAAGTAAAAATAAAAGACAATTGATTGGCACTCGAGTCATCAAATTCACTCAAACAAATTGAAATATTTTATTATTCTTTGCTAAATAAATTTACATCGAAATGCTTCGTATCCATCTGCACACTGCTAAACGTGTCTTAAATGTAACTTTTTTAAGACACAAAGCCACTTATTTAAGTCACCAGCTGTCTTAATATAAGATATTGTGCGTGTGATTAAGACACTTAGACGTCTTCATTAAGTCACTTGTATATATATTATACCTTTTTAACAGTATAACAATCAAACGTCTTATTTTAAGACACTTTTGTAGATAAGATCTTTTATTGTAAGACAGTAATTAAGCCTTCGTAAGAAAATTACTATATTCGAATTACCAATGTTTAACAAATTCTATAATTTCTTCGCTGAAAAAGTCTGAAATTTGTTTGCAAGGATTCAAAACAACGCAGTCCGCGGGCGCAGAGATGAAATGTCACACGATTGGCACCACGTATTCGTGACCGCGACTCGGTAACGCGTCATTTTGGATTAAAGAAACGATAATGCAGAATGCAAATGAAGAAATCAAAGGTTCTGTTATTAAATCCCGTTAATTGCGAAAAAAAGCGACAAATTATAGACGAGTCGAAAGGGGGCCGTTTCGCTTTGATCGAGCAAACATAAAAGGCGAACGGGTACCGTGGTGTACAAACGCAAAGGCATCTCGAGCGCGATGCTCGAAGCACGTAAGAAGCATGCACAACATGCCCTTCGCGAAATTGACAATAAGCAGATACGCTCGGGATTGCAACAGCGAAGGCGGATTCGAGCATCCGTTTGACTATAAAAAGTTCTGCACACACGCGAGAGCTTGATAGCCCGGCTTTTATGAGATTCAGCGAGTTTAAGAGGAGGCTGCTTTCATTAATCTATTGCAGCGAAAACACTCGACGTTTTCGTCCGAGTCAAACATTCGTCGACGAAAATAATTGCACGGGTTTTGTTGCAATTTTAAACTTTTGTCAGTTAAGCGAGTATCTGTATTTTTCCGATTCGAATTTTTTTTTTTTTTATATAATTATCTTACTTAATTCAATGTTTTCTCATTTTTATCGATTAACGCGTGATTAAAATCGTGATATATTTATTAATTCGTATTGGGAATAATGAAAAGATTACGATATGTTGTTTTGCAGTTCCGGGGATATTATTAAAAGCTCTTTAAACGTTTAAGTGTTTGTTAAATAAATATTTTTCTGACGTCGTTAAAGCGGTAAATAATAATTTTATAGGTACGATAAGGACGAAAATATTTGTCGTCCTTTGGAATAATTTCTTTTAAGGACAATCATTTTCAAGAATATTACGTAATTTGGAATGAGTGAAGCTATAGATTAATGCTCGTGATTAAATATAAATGACAGTGTTTTATGATTTGATGCATTGTATATAATATTACGGTAATTAGGTTGGTTATTAATTGCGCATTACGACGAAACGCCAAATAATATTAACCCCGTACGCGCGTACATACGTATGCATATAAATAATTTTAATTAAACGCGAGCGTAATACTTAAATTCGATTACCGTTTTTGAAATACATAATTAAGGGAAAGTTAACGCGATTAATGTATTTTTAAATTTGTTTATATTCGTGTAAATCTTCTTAGCAAAAATCAGAGTTTAATTAAATTTTAATCCTAAACTCTAATTATACTGGTTCCAAATGATTTTATTTTTGATTAACCTTATTTCGACGCGCTGTTAATTTATGATTAATTATTCAATATCAGCAATATATTATCAGTTATACGTTATATGTTATTCATTAATTCAGTATAAATAAAAGTTCAAGCGAACACTTTCATTCGGTAATATACATGTATGGATATGTGTATATATATATATATACATACAGTAGAACTTTCGTTCTTCCTCGCGCCACTTTTCTTGTTAATTACATTAGTGGTTTATATTATCATCTATTTCGTTACCTTAACAGATGGGACCATTTAAATGAACTGCTTTTAAAATTCGACACGCTTAATTCCGCAGGATCTATATATATATATATATATATATATATATATATATACACACACTTCTGCAGTATTTTATTCGATCTTATTTTTACTTCAACGTGCGAAATTTCAAAGTTAAAAATTTGCAGCGAAAAAACGGCGGAAAATGATAAATGATCCTATCAACCGAAAATACCGATTTTGGCTATAAATTGTGCTCCCTCGCATATAAAACGTAAGGACAGCTTAGAGTGTTTCTATGCGATTATCATAAATCGTTGCCTTCGAAGCCCCGTCCTCCCCCGAGATTGTTTGCAACTTTTCCGTACTTTTTTACGCGCGCGATATAGACCCAGCGTACTTTCAGATATAATACACCCGTGAACTAATCCCAATCAGAGTAACAGTTCGTGGTAAAGGAAAAGTCCGCGATGAAAATGAAATCGCTATTTCGTTCGGCCGATTCGCAAACGCACCAAACGGCGAATGAAATTAACGAATCGCGGTTCATAAATGATTTCCGATTTCATTCTGCCTTGCACGAGTTTGCCATTGATCAAACGAGACTTTTGATTGCGGCAAGACCGAAATTGCTGACATCATCTGTGATCGCGTTTGTTTAAAGTCATTGATTTAATTACAAAATATGAGAATTACGTTTTCGAACGGAGCTCGTTTGCGAGGTAATTGATGACTCAGCTTGTGCGAATTGTAGTGCGTTTTTTGAAGCGCGGACATAAGTGTATAATCGACGAATCAAATGTGCCCTGAAAGCGCACGGTCTTAACTTTTATATATATCTAGTGGTAGCATCCGGCGGCTTACTGTGAGAAACGCTATTTAGTAAGATGCATTTAAGAGTTCCGCTTTTCTCATACGTTTCTATGGAAGCAATCGTTGCGACTGGGATGGCCGGTGTCGTAATATCGCGGGATTTAACGCGTCGTCGCGAAATCTCTCTCGGCAGTATTTAACCTACATTCGGAATAGCAAATAAATTGAATTTTTCGACGCTAAGTAGTAGACGTCAAAAATTGATGGAGCGCGTCTGTGCGAGCATTTTTAGCAGTTATAACCGTGCTACGGGGAATTAATAAAAATTGATATATTCACTGCACTCGGCTTCTCGTATCGCAACGCGAAGCCGGACATACTCGTCATCTGTCATGTACGCATAATAACGTTTGATTCGTCCGTTCGCAATTTGGCTATTTCATTCCATCGCGAACGTAGTTTTTTTTAGCATTCGAAAAGTAATCCAATGTTGTTAAACTTCGTGTTTATATATATATATATATATATAGCGGTAAAATCTACTGCATTTTGCCTATAAAAATAATATATTTATGGTGACGCAGTCGTATAAAGTGTATCTTATAAAAAGCATACACTGAATGCATTGAACCCTGATCATGAGATATCCGAAAAGTGTTTCTTTTAATCATGAGTAAGTAATATGTGAAACGGAAATGCACGTGTAATTAATTGATGCGCAGATTATGTCGAAAATGAATACTTTGACGTTATAAAATTATATATAGTATTTTATTTAATATGATCTGTCTATATAACCGTACTCTTGGTGCGAGTTTGGTTTAAATAGAAATATAAATAATCTAAAAATTAGTGTATTATATATACGCGTTTATATAACACAACGTTATATATAGACACCATTTTATTAGTTACAAAAATTGGATTCATACATTTTTTAAAATATTGATTCGATACGAACCCTTCGTTGTTTTAAGATTTTAACTATAAGAGATGTTTTTGTTAAGTTTTTGAGTTCGGAATAATATAAATTGTCTATATAATGATAAATAAACGTTGCTGGCGCCCTGGTGCAATTTAAATGAATAATCGTTATATTGATAGATATTGCTTTTCCATTATCTTTTGTATCCCTATTGACGGCTTAACAACCAACGATTCCTTAACTCCGAACTTTCTACATGTTTCTCGAAGCATTTACCTTTCGTCATCCATCCACTTCTTTTATGCTTTTCGTTTTATTTTTTTATTACCTTTGAATAGCGCTTTTTAATTAAAAAGTTGAATTTTTTTTACAATAAAGTCAATTAAAAATTGCTTCTTGGCATTTAATGCAGAGAAAAAAAGATGCAACAACGAAGTAATGTTTAAAAAGCAATTTGTTGCTAAGACGAAATAAGATGGTTTATAATTATTCGTTTTTTCTTTTGTTATCTTGACATCGACAATTTTTTAAAATACGTGGTTTTAAAATACCTCTGGACGTTCGCGTGCAATTTGTTTAAGCACATTGCATTACATAAACAAAAATTAAGTAACGAAAGGGTTACGACTTAATGAGATTACGAAATTAGGTAGTTAAATTTAAGATTTGAATTGAAATGAACGATAAATTTCTGTCGTTGATAGAATTTATTGTACCATTGCAATTTATGTCTCAATAGAAATAGCATATACTATAACTTTGAACAAAATTAAGTATTAAGGTGTTTTATGCAGAGAACTTAAACGAAACGAATATTTATAGGGATGTTATCAGTGCATAACAATAATAAGGCTCTATTTAATCAAACGGACTAATTCAAATTTATAAATTAAAATGAATGAAATTGAAATCGAACAAACGCGTTAGTCGAAATTCTGACATACAAAATTATATCTCGAATTTGTACATTTTTCATACGCGTAATTCTAATAATACAACTTCGATCCAGAAAATCGGACATATTTTTTTTTTATCTAACCCGACACGTTAATATTAATCGCCGAATAATTCGTTTTTGTTAAATTTGATTCCCCATTTTCTCCTTTTAAAATAATTCGCTGATAAAATTTTGATCAATATGTAACGATAAGTAGGTCGCCTTGAATACATGAGTATTCCTCGAAATATATTTGGACGCGTTTTGAAGATTGTTTTTTACAATGTGAGCATAAAGCAAAGTTTACATTATCCGAATCACCATTTGCATCCAAATGAAAGATCCGCTTGACGACACATTTGTCTTGAAATTCAGTTTATGACGCCGAACATTTTAATTAAAACAAGAAAGGAACGGATTTATCTGTCGTCTAGTTCGAATCGAATTAATAAAGCGATCAACGTTAGCTTTTCTTCTTCTTTTTTTTTTATTATTATTTTTTTCTTCGTACTTCGTATGCATTTTTTAATTGCCCGCTTTATAAAACCCAATGGATTTATGCGTTTTAATTTTATTAGCCAGCGTGGAAATTCTGTTTTGCAAACGTCGCGTTTAGAATATTCTAAGACGTTAATGGCGCTGGCAACGAGGCTACTTGAAACGCCTGATGTGATCCTATTAGTATGCTTTTTCAGTACCAAGAGCATTTCAACGGTTACGGTGAATGTTAATTGCATTTCATTTGCGATGGTAAACGAGTACAAATTGAACAAAAATTGATTTTTAAACGCAAATTAATCAACCAATGAGACACCGATTTAAATTCACTACAGCCGGATTGAAATGGCACATGTGGAATTCACTTTTCCTGCATTCGAGTCGGCTGATTTTTTGTTTTTGTTTTTTTTTGCTCCGTTTCTTTTACGAACGCATCACGATTTGAATGAATTAAGAAAGACCGAATATGTTGAAGCGAGAAATACGATACGTTCGTTGCATCGGAAAAGAAATATACACACAATCCCGCGCGTAATGCGCCAGAAAAGCTCGGTTTAATCGGAAAGCATTTTTCGAATCGAAATACGGAAATGTCGCGAAATCGTTACGGAGTACTTGTTGCGGAGCGAAGATAACGCGATGGATGAGCCTAATATGCATCGCGAGCGCGCTTTCTCGATAATCTATTTGCGAGTAATGTCCGAGACAGATGCAGCCCCGGAATCAATCATTCACGAAGCAACCATCTCGCGGACGAAATTTCGCGACCAAAAACGCTCGCCAATAATTCGGCATAGTTCCGGCGCGATGGTTTATTGTTTAATCACCGTCAGAGCTCGCATCGATTTTTTAACAAGTTAAGAAGCTTTTTCACGACGAAAAAGCATAAAATAGTATTATTATTTTAAGACGCGACGTCGACTTTGAATACGTGTACCCATTTCCGTACAAACATTTTGCTGCCGGTTTGATAAAAGCATCGTTTATTTCGTTTATACAGTCACACAAACGTACACACGATTTTTAAAACGGAGCATTTAATCGCTTCCATTATTAAATTTCAAACTAAGATCGGAGATACGTTTTATAGAAGTGCAATGGGTTAAATAACATAATACGATGACCCAGTTTCTAATTATAGATTATGTTATTATAATAATTTCGATTAAAATTTGAAATTTGAGATTCGCAGTGTACGAAAGTGTGCTTTATTTCGTATTAAAATTGAAACATTAAAGGAGAACCTATCATGCAACGTTCAAACAAAAAAAATGGTTAATTTACAAAGTTATACATTAATTGAGAACATCGACTGATGTTAGTCGAAGAACGTTACTAATAAAGTATACATTTCATGAATCGTTACACGGAGAAAAATAATGTAGAAAAAATTACTATATATACAGTAAAAGTGGGATACACAATAAAAATTACTATATAATATAGTAAAAAATTGTACATTATTTGGAAATATTATAACGTCCATTACAAATTTTACTATATTATATAGTATTTTTTATGGTATTTTCAAGAGTATTCCACTTTTACGATATATATAGTAATTTTTTTCACTTGTTTTTTCTCCGTGTAAAAGGAGTTTGATTTTAAAAATGACCGTCGATGGGGCAAAATGAACAAACGAGAGGAAAAGAAAAAAAAAAAAACGAAACGAAGAAACAGAATCTTGGATAATGTTCAGATATGACTTATGTTTTCCTATACGAAATGCTTAATCCGTAGAGTAGCATATTTTATGCAGCGTTTTATTTTGCAAACGGTATAGCGAAAGTTAAAAAATTTACGAGGGACTTTGCTTTTTAATATAAAAAAGAAGATAAAATTCATAATGAAAGGAAACTTTTTACGACAAATTTCTCATCCCCGCGAGTCTGATACGAAATAAAACGCATTTGTCTCGGGCGCGATGGATTCACGAGGCACGGGGAGTATAAATATTTGCAACGTAATTTGTGTATTAGCAAATTAGCTTTGCAAATTCGTTTCATTTGGCCGTGTGTTTACTTTAAAGGTGCACGCTCGCGAATCGAAACGTTCGAATCGGAATCAACATTTTAAGTCGCCATTCCCGGCACGATACGTTTTCTGGTCTAATAATTTCATCAAAGCAGACCGTTTGTTTCGCGTTGCACGAGTTGAAAATCATTCGCAACGCCTCATTATATATTTATATATATATATACGTAAAACTGAACATACGGTCGCGTCGCGATTAACGAACGCAAAATTATACGAATCCGGGATTTCGGGGATTACGGTGACGCAGACTGAGCGCGCGCGGCACGACTTTACTACGTTTCAATCGAATGCAATGGATTTTAATTATACACGTACGAATCAAACTTTTTCGTACCTTGCATATAGAGCACAAGGTCATTCACTCTCAATGTTATACGAGTATATCCATCGGGTTCATTCTGTAACGCGGTCGACAATGTGGGGGATCGGTAATATGAAAATGGTCATTTTTATTTACCTCCAAATGTAGAACAATGTAATTTAAGAAGCTGACATTGATCGGATTAAAGTACTGGACGTTGATTACCTGCTACCGTTATCGACGCGGTGTTAAAAATCATTGATTACGCACCGAATATTGCGGATTCCATGTGTCAAAAGATTTCAATGTTTATTTTCACACGACAAATGAAACAAGCGTAATTAAGTGTTTTATATCAGGGGTGGGGGAAGTTCATTTCAGATTGATTTGCCTAATACTACTACCCGAAAGTATATTTTGCACTGCTGCGATCTCAATTATTACTTATGTAATCGATTTGTATATTCCCTACATAATTTTTGGTATTTGTTTACTTTTTTCCGTTAAAATAAACGTTGGAAACTTTTGATTCATGCGGATTCCTCCTTCGGCAAAAAGATACAGAACATTGTAATGTTTAATTCGTCAGTCGTCGATTACAAATTACAATTAGCGAAATTAATCCACTCGGCTGAAATCAATTTATAATATGTTATCGAATTGTATTTCGGGGTATGCAATGTACACTGAAAAAAAGGTTTAATAACTGTTAATAAATATATTTTTGAATAGGCGCAACCACATATTTGATAATATTTATCACTTTGTGTATAATATGTAAATGGAAATAATAATTGTTATTACATATAAATTATATTTATCATATTTATTAATAGTTCATTACATGCGACACAAAAGTAAAACTCCAAGCAATAAATATTATCAAATATGTGGTTGCGCCCATTCAAAAATATATTTCATAACAGTTATCAAATCTTTTTCTCAGTGTATATGTATATGCAATGTATATATCTGAAGATATTTTATTGGATATTTTATACAAATCGATTTTTAAAATCTATATATATTTATGCGCAGGCTTGAGAAATGAATACGATCGACAAACAAACTTGTTTTTACTTTCAAAATAAGTCAATGTAATGCCCTCATTACCGATCAAACATTTTAGCCCTTGTTACGCTAAAAGCAGCTTTACATATTACACTTTGTTAAAAGTATATTCCATCATCATCACGACTATAACCACGATATATTTAAGACTATAGATAAATATCATCCGCCAGCATATGTTTGTTTAAATACTTTTTACGCGTGTTTTGCCGTTAATGACCGACAAACTTGCATTGCGATAAAATTTAAAGATAAACGGACTGTATCAGCTATTGTCTGCATGGATAGTGTCGTTTCGACAATTTAGCTCTCCTGCTTTACTTCTAAAGTTAATATCTGTCAGTCATAACTATACAATATAAATCAAACTCCGCGTAATCGTCGTACGTTTAATTCAGTCAATCTAATAAAAGATAATTTCGTTGTATTTAAACGCCATCATTTACATTACACGCTACTTAGTCTAATCGACACAGATAGTGCAGTTCGACCATCTTCCCACCGATCGTCGTCATCCGAGGCACTCTGAGAAACCAACCGTGCACTGTTTTTGTCTCAAAAACGTGTTCGACGTTGCCAGACACGGGTGGGTCGATTTCGAACTCGCGCCACCGCTCAAAGTCGTAGAAACAGAAAGCCACAAATTTGCTTTCCCGTTGGCTCCCGAAACCAACCCGAACCGCGGCGCCAAGTTCGCCCCAGCGAATCGCGCCGGGACAACCAAAAACCGGGCCTCGCCAAAGCGGCCGCGCGATCCCGTCGCGAAGTCGGATTCAACGTCCGCGAGTGGCGACCCAACCCAAACGCAAGTCGAGGCTTCGCGGGCTCCAGAGGAACGCGCGCGCGCGCGATTGGTCGCGGTCCGCGCTCAAAGCGGGGACCGCTTGAACTGCGCGTCCGCTTTCGACGGCGTTCAGTAATCTGCCGAGCCTCGCGTCGAGTGCTCCGTGCTGGCGTCCGGCGCAAGATGAGCGCCCCCTCGGAGAGTCGCGCGGTGCCCCACGTTGGGCGCCATTTGGATTGCCGACGCAATCTCAAGTCGTTGTCGCGGTGCGTTTTCGAGCGACGCCTGCTGCTCCTCAACTGAGACACGGGCGCCAAATGTAGTTTTATCGGGTCTCGCTGACCCCTCGCGACCAGGGACCAATCGGCCCGCGGGACCAACCTGCAACCAATACCGAACCAAATCCGAATCAAGCCCAAATACCGGGACCAAACCGGGACCAACCCGGCGCCAGCCGGGACCACCCACCTCTACATATCCGTCTGTCCTTCGGTACTCACCCCTCCCCCCCTTCGCCCTTGTTTCGCTTTTATTCGTCCGCGTTTTGCAATTCAACGTTTGAGAAGTATTTACAAATGACGCGCACGTGCGGGTGCGCGTAATCGAACAATTGCCGTTTTCGCCGAGACCGAGCTTTTAGGGGATGTTTTGCATCGAATGTACACTTTTTTGAGGCGTTTCATACTGGACTGACCATCGAATCAAGATGATGGATTGGGGCATTCGACGTAAGCCCGCAATTTTGTCTAGTTTGTAGTCATTTTGGGGGAGAGAAAAATTACGGTTCGCCGAAATTCGATAAACACGCGTGTGTTGCGTGGTCTGGATACGTTATATTTGCGTATGCGTATGTGTGCGTGTAAACATATATAAGTATATATGGATACGAGCGGCTGCGTAATGTATATCGTGGCATTTAACAATAGATTTGTAAATGATCAATATTTTTTTAAAATTTAATGACATTTTTTATCGAACTAATATATTACTTGGTAAATCAATATGAGGCTTCTGTTCTAATAATATGTGTGAATTGTTTCTTGAGTAAATGTAATCATTGGCATGATTGATAGGGTTCAAAAACATTCGACAATATGTCAACAATATAATATATTATTGTTCGAATATGTGTATATATTAATGGTGCACAAATTTAAAAGTTTAATGATAAACGATTAAGATTTGATTTTGCATTTTCTATACGTGTTATGTATAATTAATGCGGTCGTGATAATAGTATTTTGGATGAAAATGTTGTGTTTATAGTTATATAAACTTTACAGTTATATCCAAAATATGGATAAAATCTATTGGTTGACGTAGAGAAACACGTTTTCGATATTAATAAAATCACTATATCAGACAACGGCTTTCTTATTGTTTATTATGTATTGTTGGTTTAACCATTTAATTTGATGCGATTAATACATTTTTGTATGAGAATTAGTAAGTCAATACGCAACTTTCATTTTCACTTTAGACAAAGAAATCGTATCTTTTCTAAGAGCGTTGTATATTACATTCCAATAAATTATTTATGAAGTTAATGCTCGTAAAAAACGTTTCTGTCATGATTATTAGTATTATTTATTATAAAACTGAGATCTCGGGTTACAGTATTGTTGAATATTTAACTGCAAAAAATGATAGTATTTAATTTAAATTTTATGAATTGTTTCTAATGCTGATTTTTAAAATATTAATCAAATATACGTATGTTTATGCGTCAATAACATTTATCGCGAAGAGATATCGAACTTTTTTAACCATAAAATTTAAAATAATTACATTTAATTGAATAAAAATCGACTTTGATAACAATTGTAATATTATAACTAAAATTAACCGTTTGCTCGATACAAACTAATGAACAATACGTTTACGAAATTATTATAAAACTGTTAACTGGAATGTAAATGCGACGCGAGTAAAATGGTGTATTTCGTCTGGTTCCCTTACACTAATTAAATTTCTCAAGCTTAAATCAACATATTTTATACCACCATTCACATGCGCGCCACAATTATGCGCACTTATAATTGAATTAATTGAATTAAAAATTGTTTATTTTTCGTTTCGCTGTCTAACGCCTCGGCTAACTTTATCCGTTCGCCGTCCCTTTTCCACGAACTGCCAGGAATTAAAATTCAAATCCTCTTCTTATTCATTTAATTATTGAACAACAAATCTATTGATAGTGCACGCGGAAAAGAGTAAATATTCAATGAACCTTATTAGCGATAGTTGGCCGAAAAATGGTTATCACAAAAATACTCGGCTTCCGGCGTAACTGGGTTAGCGGTTAATTATCAATAAAAATGAAGAAATTGCCGGATAAACAAATATTACGTTAATCAACGAGACGCCGCCGCGGAAACCTATTAATATGCCGAGCTAATTAGTTTCACCCCGTGACTTAAAAACCTCCTTCGGTATCAAATCGCAAAGTTCGAACGGACTTATCAATGCATTCGTGAGCTCGCCTCGAGTCCGCTGATATGGTAAATGTCAGTGAATGATAAATATCTACTGCGCGAGACCATTTTCCAACATTACAGCTAATTGGAACAACAGTTCCATGCCCGCGATGCTACAGCGATGAATTTATTCAGCAACTTTTCGAACATTTCAACGTTAATCGTAAAACTTTGTTAGTGCAAAAATCTACGTCATTGTAATGTTATATATATATATATATCGAATCTTCTTTAAATCGAACCAATTTTTTGACACGCGTTTTTTGTTTTGAACCAATCATTTGCATCCTTCGGCTTCAAAAATGTTCGATAAAGACGAGCCGCTGTTCGGTTTAATCAATTCTATTTTCCCGACTATTTACTCGAAGTCTGCTTGTTTTTCTCGCTCTCTCTCGCTCTTTCTATTTGTATGTATATATAATATATATATATATATATATATATATTAATGCTAGTTAACGAATTCAGGTCCGCAGACGTAAACAAGCGTATTGGTATAAACGGAACGTTTTATCTTAATATTGCATCTCAACAAACAAAGCCGTTTGATTCGACCCTTGTCGGAAAATCGAACGTTCGGAAAATAGCGGGGACAAATTAGTCGCGTAAATAAAATTTCGCCGAGTTGTGAAGGAGCGTTGTCTCGGGCCGAGCGACCGCCGTACGGTTCGCCGTGCCGAGATTTGCACGGCGAGCGGCGGTCGCTCTTGAAACCGGAATTTCTGTTTACTCGATAACCCGCGGAAGGCAGGCTCCTAACCAGCCAGCGTCGGACCGCGTTAATCAATAACCAGTTAACGTCGTTTTCTGGCAGTCAAGCGGTTGTCGGACTAGATTGCAAAGTTCAAACTCTTAGATTCCCGCCAGGACGCGTCTTTGGCTCGCGTTCGGTGTGCAAAGTTTCGGACGAACTTTGATCGAAAAACCGCGGCGAATCGGACACGCGAGTCCACGTTCGCAGTCGCGGGCAAAATGGCTCCGAGTCTCGAGGACACGCACGGTAACGTGTTTCGCGTGAAATAGTGCACGCGCGTACGAAACTACACGCAAATTACGGTTCCTTATAAAGCCGTTTTAGAATGTTTATAATTTATGGTCGTTTGTGTACCGGCGTGTATAATTTGTTGGCGTTATCCAGAAGTGTAATAATTGTATATTTTGTTATATATATATATATACATGGGTATAAACAAAATGGAGAAAATGTTGTTGGTTATGAAATCGGTTTGGCGTGAATTTTTTAATTATCGCAAATCGTTTTGCAATTTGGAATGGTAATTGATGTAACGCGACGAAAAGAAACATTTAGAACTCGAGTATTGCTTTATCTCGGTCGTACAGATTTAGTCGTTATTTTATGAAACAATTTCTATAAACTTTTTAAACATTTTAATAGTCTTTTCAAGCCTGTCGTGTGCATACTAAAGCTATAAGTAGCCTTAACGTTGTAGGAGTTTTGTTTCTTTAATAAAATTTTCTCTCAGTTAACTGTATTATAATTCCAGCGTTTATTGTATCTTTCGAACAAAACCATATTGCAAGGATGCTTCTTTTAAGATTATCAAAAATCACAATACCATTTTTTTTTGTACAGACAATTTTGTAAATTTTGTAACGCAATAGCTGTAGATTGGAAAAAGCTCCGGATCTTATTCAAAAGTGAAAAACTTTTTTGCTTTATCATTCATTATAACTTCGCAAATAGTTTTATTATTACGAAGAATTCTAAAACTTTTGGATAGTTAAATTATACACGAAAAGGAAAGATCATATAAAATTACTATATCGTACAGTGATTCGGTTTTATGTAGAAAATGATACGTTTTAAAATTTGCTATATCTCATAGTTAAGCCAAGTTTGAAGTTATATGCAAATTTTATTCGGGGTTGTACGATTGTAAAATAAGTAAACGCCTTTTTAAATTTAATATATAATTTGTTTTAAATTTAATGTTTATAGTATCACAATGGAAAGTATTTAATTTTGGTTAATATTTTGTACAATATTGGTTTTTACGTATAAATTATTGTTTACGAAAATAATAAAACACACAAATTTCAATTATAATCATTTATTAATATAATTGCTTTACTTATATATGAATTATATATATATATGAATTTATATACAGAATAAATTAAATTATAAACGTAATTTGTAATCACATTTACATAAACATATTTGTATTTAATTAATGTTTTTATTTATAATTTATTATGATTACAACTTTTCAGTTATTTTTCATCATCTATGAATCAAATAGAAAGTACGTAATAATTTATAAGTGAAAACCAAAGGATATGTGGTTTATTTCTATTTTTCATTTATTATTTGTTATCATATATTACTATAATTTGTCACCGAATGTTTGACGTCCACTTATATATATATATATATATAATAC
>JABFQC010001986.1:0-17341 GCA_022817085.1 Psilanteris sp. ZL-2020
ATATTACTGCTTCTCTCAACTATGTGTTCTAATATTAACAAACGATTATTATTATTCTTTCAAACGCTTGACTACTAAAAATGTTAATAATATTATTCTTCGCCTAGAATGTATTCTTAAATTTGTTTGCATCTAACGATTTTAACTTTAATGTTAAACGCAGAGTTCTGAAATAAAGCGTTTGTCTTGCTTTAACGGCGTGGTTCAAAGAGTAATTCTATATGAAACGTTTCTCTATTAGTTCAAATGAAAATGAGATTTTAATATTCATTTATAAAACGCGTTTTTGCAAAATGAGTTGTTGTTTTAACATTTGCTTTAAACAAAGAGAATTGTGAAATACATGAATCTAAAATTTAAGTTAAAGTTTTAGAATTTTATTCAACAAAAATTATTCATTAAAGATTAAAGGAAGTTTGTTTAATTAAATAATAAGAAAAACGATTTGAGAGTAAGAATTTAAATTAACGCATTTACCAAATTACCAAATTACCAAATTAAATTATGCATACATACAAATTATAAACTTTTTTAATGGATTTGATCGGTTGCATCCAAAGCTAACAAATATAAAATTGTAAATATATATATATATATATATATGAAAGAATGCCATTCCTACGCTCAGAAAAATTAAACGTAGAAAATTGCTGTTTATAACATTAATTTGGGGTCATTAAAACAAAATCCTAAAAATTACTGTTTATAATAGCATTATAATAAAAAATAGAAGATAAATTTGGTATGAAAAACCCTATTTTTACAAGGAAAAACAGTAATTTTAAGGTTTTTACTTTAATGTCTCCAAATTAGTATTATAAACATCAATTTTCTACGTTTAATTTTTCTCAGTGTATGAAGGAAACAAAGTATCTGTATTAATAGGAATACTTCCTAACCAAGTTAATTTAAAATTCGTCAATCAACATTTAACCTATTCAGAGTTGTTTAACATCTTTTAATGACCTACTCGTTACGTTATATGTCTTATGCGTGCAAGCATGTATAAATCTATACGAATGACCACAGGAAAGAGAAAATGGAGCACGCGAGTAGATAGTTTATTATACATTTTAGAATCCATTTGATTAACAAATTCATTTTGTCTCAATAAAATGCGGTTAAATTTTACTTTTTATACATATCAGTATATATTATTAATATATATTATTAATTATTATTGTATAGACTACTTTGCATAGTCAATCAATGTTTCTGATTTCTAAAAACTACACGAAGTCAGTTAATTTTACTCTAACGCTTTACAGAATGGAAGGAATCGCATTGTTTAATTATGTCAAATAAAAATGTCATCTGCAACAGATCATTAATTGAATTTCGAATCGAATCAAACTTATTTACAGTTTTATTAATGCTAAGATAAATACATTAGAGCTGGGTACTTAAACTATTTGAATTTGAACTAAAATTATGTGATATATATACATCGAGTTACATCGAGCGTGTGGGTGCAAGGACTGCGAATTTTTGCTTAATGCTAATACTCGACTAATTTAGCAGCGCGTGTTACATACGGGAAACACCTTAGATACTTTTTAACAAAGCAGAAAAAAAACAAAAAATTCGTCGCATTAATGATAAAACCGACGATTTCGACATCCAGTCAAGGAGTATCGTTTATTTGTTCTTATTATTTCGTTCGAACAGATTTACGACTCGCAACTTTATTGCATCGAGCTTGATTTGCGTGATTTAATAGCTTCTTTGAATTTGGAAACGACGTTAATGTAATTGAACCGCTTCGGAACGCGACGCATGGCTGCTCCGAATTATCAATCAAATGTTCTTTTATTTAAACGCGCAATCAAGCGCATCAATGAAGTCGAATATAATTATTTTACGCGCAGTTCGACGTATTGTTCGCTTCGATTTAATCATATGCTAGGAAACTGATTTCGTTGTGCGTCAATATATATAAAGACGTCGAAACTATGTTTAGAAGGAATCCGCAGAATCTTAGGGCGGGGCGTCGGGGAATATTTCTCGATCGTGTATTATTTTCATCGCAAATATTTGCGATATGAAATTTAGCGCGGAGACAAACATCGCGTAATTACAAATGAAAAGAACGCCGCGACGAGTCGGCTGAAATTGGCGGCGCGTTACGCCTTGCCCCGCGGCGGTTATCTTTAATGCATACTACACATAACATTTTGGTTTAACCCTGGGAGTTATTCTAATCAAAGTGCTTGCCCTGCGAGATTATATACCCAGTCGACCATCGGTGTAAGAAGTCGCGGCAGCCAACCTTGGCTAAACGAATTATTTGACACCGCGTGTGGCTTCTTTAGCCACGAAGAAATAAGGGTCGGCAAACGCGCGATTGCGTTAGTTTATTCGATTTCAAGCTCGTTAAATCGCGCGTGAATATGCTTTCACGCGAAGCCAATGGGTTGCGCCAAACAATAGTTGGCGCTCAAATTTATCTTTCGATAAATAAACTTTTATTTCGGTACGTCATTTGAACCTAATCAGAGTAGTCGTTAGTTGCTGTTATCACTTTTCAAATTAAAATATTATATATATATATATATATATATATAATAGTAGTTTTAAACGAAAGTACGCGGATACATTTGTATGAGTTTATTTTTGAAACGCGCCAAGTTTGATCTGAAGGGAATCGCTGTGGCAACCCTATTAAAACTTCCCCTCTAAAAATCCAGAGTAGGGCGCAAAGCTACACTCTTGTTAAACGTTAAGCTAAGAAACGATTCCATCGGGGAATTTCGGAGATAAAGCGCGATTCGAGTGCGTCAGATCTATTACTCTGAAAGGGAGGACGATCCATTGTCATAAATGTTTTGAATTTTCTTCTTTTTTTTCTACTCGACATTTGAACAAAAATTGCAGTTTACCAATTAGTCGAATTATTTTCTTGAAATAATAGCAGCAGCATGTTTTTCACTATTCCCTAAGCGATCGAGTCCGAGTTCGAGTTCACGTTATTTAATCCCTGATTGCGCCGATAAAACGAGCGAATAATTTATCAAGTCGACGCGCCGTTCAAATAACGTCTTTTTGGGCAGGAATTACACATTGCAGAGAATACTTTTGAGTAAGACAAAAAGACGCAAATTCACACTGATAGAAATTTCAATGGTATACCATTGATCTTATAAGATCAATAGCGAAAAAAAAAAGAAAAAAAGATTCAAATATTGTATTGGTTTATGTCAAGTTTCGCAATTTCGAGTAATGCGTGTACTCAAATGCAATCTAAAAATATTTTTGCTACTGTTTTAAATAAGATTTACATATTTAAAGTACACTGTAAACCTAGTTCTGTAAAATGACACTCATATAGTGTAATTTTACACATTATGTGTAAATGTTACACGACGTATGTAAAATTAAATAATATATGCTTGCTGATTTTTTGATTCCTCACTGTGCGGAGTTATGCACTGAGAAAAATATTGGTATAATTTTTATTATACTGTATTATAATGTGGGGACAAATGCATTAATTTTGAAATTATTCTAATACAGTACACTGACAAAAATAATCTTACAAATTTTACTAAATTAGATAATAAAAGTAGGAAAAGTACGCACAAAAGTAAATAATATGATAAATTATAGTTAAAAAACTAAAAATATGTCAAATATTATACCAAATAAATGATAAAAACAATAATATAGTCTAAGGTTTATTTACATTTTTGCACACTATTCCTTTTATTATTATCTAGTTTGTTAAAATTTGCAATATATTTTTTTTCAGTTTATAATAATTATATGCGCGGTAAACTACGATGTAATCATATAAAGATACGCCAGGATATTTCTGCGCAGATTATTATCATACTGTATGATAATACTTTTAAAATGAAAGCATTTTTGTCCTCACATTATAATACAGTGTAATCAAAATTATACCAACTTTTTTGTCAGTTTTTTATCAATAAATTTTGATTACTTTGCCCGGTTTTAGAAATTGAAATATGCTCTTATATGCATACTGAATGCTACTTAAAATTAGGAGGATACGACGTGGACGCATCCAATTGATAAGATTGCAAATTTAAAATAAAGAATTATACTTTGGTATTCAATTTTGCGACTGGCGAGTTATGTTTGAGAGCGCAGTAAGTGTGCCACCCTTTTTTCAGGCTACTGTAACGGTTCCCTTTCACGTCGACTGCTAAAATTGAGATTAGTTTCTCGAACGATGCTTTCGATTGATCTTTTCTTCAGACGTTTCAAATCCTCTTCCATTACAAAGGGATGTTGTAATCAAATGGAGTGTTTTTAATGTTCATTCAAAATAAAACATTTTCGCTCTCATCATTAATTCCACGTTGAGATTTTTATCCAGTACATCATTGAACAATGCAATTTATCAAGATTAAGAATTGAGAGACATAAAAGTTTAAAAACACAATTTTGAATGTTTATTACTAGAATCATTTATACATTAAACATAATGTATTAGCATATAATATAATATCATTAATAAACTATGTATTAAAATCTTAATTTCTACGCAAGCAATTGCAATAATTAAATTAAATTAAATTAAAGCAATTCAAATTAATTTCGGCTGAAAAATGTTTTCGTCCGGTAGTTTTTTGTATTTTGTATTTCGGTTGAGAATATTACGTTTCATTCAACGTGTAAGCTTTTTAAATGACTTGTTCTGTCTTGTCAAATTCCTACGTATGCGGATTTAAAGATATGATTCATATACGGAATGTATACTATCATGTATCACTACATAAAAATGTATATAATATAAAATTTATTTTTTTGTAAAATCTATCTAATCGTAAAATGAAAAGAAAATAACGAGAGAAGATGGCAAGAAATTATTTTCAAAAATAAATTCTCAACAAATAAAAATAAAATCTCCTTGCAATAAAGAATATAATTATATAAATAATTACATATTACATTACAGTATAAGTTAGATTGACATATGTTTAATAATTTGAAACGATATATGATAAATTAGCAAAATATACTTATACATACTTGCTGTTATTACACCAAATAAAATACAAAATATGTTAGTATTTGACTCACGTATATATACAGAAACCTATATGTAGATTAATAACATTGAATATTTTATTTCATTCTTCAATTTGAAATTTTTTGTTATCAGACTATTTCTTTTTTTGTATATAATTTTTGTAATACGATTATATATGCGTTAAATAGCAATTGTGTGTCATATAGTACATAAAATATTTTTGTTTGTTTAAAGTATTTTTTTCTTTACAGACTCAGCCTGATAAAATTCCTTTAATATATATCTACACTATAGGTATACATTCATTTAATAAGAAAGGCTTATATAGCGAATCATTTAATTCAGTTTATATATATAACATCATTATTAATAAATACCGTTAGACTTAAAGCTAAGCATTCAAATATTGAGCATTCTAGAGGAAACCCAAAACTTATAACAGTAAAATTATATTTATATAAATTATGGTTTAAAATCCATACTTATGATGAATTTTGGCAAAAAATTAGATGTAATGCACATGTAATGTATTATGTTCATATATATTATTTAAGAGCATTAGCGACGTCTAATCAATGAAAGTATTTATTTCTTAAGTCAAACAAATAAATGAATTTCTGGGTTGTATAGTACTCTTCTTATAAGAAGATTGTTAAAGGTTGGCCAAAGTTAAATGCACTTTATTATTAAGGTAGATTGATTTATTTAATTAAATGACGTGAGTGCAATTTCAGATTTGATAAAAAAAAATACGTAACATTAACTTACGTCTGCAAGTTTGAATATCGGGCGTTCTAAGTTGTGTCCGCTTTTTTGTTCAGAGAAATCCTGACTTGACTTTATTTCTTCTTCAAAATATAGTTAATGGAAAAATTAGTATGCTGCAAGTTGTATACTACCTAACGCATACATGCGCTTTCTTACGTTTTGTAAGACCATTTGTTAGGCGCGTTATTAGAAGTTTCCTTAAGTTCTTTGAAACAAGTTTGCACCTTTTGGCACAGTTTTCTTCAAATTATTCAAATAAATGTCTCCGAAAATTGGTTGAACAAATTCAGTCAAAAACTGCGTCATTTCTGAATAAAATAAATTATAAATACTTTGCAAATAATACTCGCCTAATAACAACATATGAACACTTAAAAAGAAAATAATTTAAGTACTTTTACGAACCAAATAGTTTATATGTCTCTAACTAATATCCAGTAATATCTTATATATATAAGTATATATATAGAAAAGTTCTTCTTGCAATATCTTTATCCAATGTCATTGTAATTATAAATATTTCTATTTTGTCCAGTTTAAACGTTTTCTTCTTCTATTTCGTACTCGAAGGGGATTTGTGCAATTTAAACGTACTGTACTCAGGACTTATATTTTTATTTATATACCATAATTGCAGTTTCGTAAGTGTAATGCGTGAATAAATGGGTCTGAAAAGGCAAACTAATCCGTGTGTCATATTTTCAGATACTGTCAAAAGTATAGCATATAATATAATGTACACGTCGTACCGAATTAACTGATTTTTTTAAGAAATATATTTAACGATAGTTTTTTTCCCAATTGCACACATTTCATTTGGCAGCATACACAAAAATGTACTTATACGTTCCTAATAAAGGTTTAATTAGATTTTTTTATTTTTGTAATAAAATATAATTTTTGAATAATTTGACTGGATTATTAACATCTATCAACACACACATCTGAACACTTTATATTAGTGTGTTATATAATTGTTTTCTCCGCATGTAATATTTGCATAGAGAACAATTTTATCCGTCAATCGCGTCTTACATCTTAATTGTAATAAAAAATCTGCACAAAAATTTAATTTCAATATGCAATTATGTCTACAACAGATTCCATATTTGATTTCTTATCTTGATGAGTAGTCGTGCGCAAAATACATTTATCCAAACATGAAAACGTACATATTACCAAAGTTGTCAATTAATTCAGTTAGGAAAAAATTTTTACTTGTTTATTTATTTAATTTTTATGCTAATATTTCACTATCTATCCAACTGAACATTTTGTATTATATATTGTTATGTTGTATTCAAATATGACATAATTTGATTAGAAATAATAACTAATAGCATTCATTCGTAATATTACATACGCATGTATATATATAAATATTAATATAATAATAATAAAAGATATGATCCATTATTAAATTGTTTGTATATTAGTTTTTATTTTGAATAAAAATAACATTGAATTGATCATAAAGTAAACTAAAGTACTTTTTGATATTACGCCAATTTGCTATACACTAAACGAAATTATTATAGGATCATATATACAACAATTTTTTTTATTTCAAATATATATCAATATGATTTAAATAAATTTAACTTAATACAAGTAAATTTAGGAATAAAATTACTGAATTATGATTTTGACTGATATAGAAATTTTTTTAATGAAAACATAATATAAAAATGCATTATAAGTATATTTTTACGTTAAGATAAGTGTATGATTTTCTTATTAATAATTATAATATTTAAAAAACAATGCGTTGCGTTGATTTGTTTCATTTTATTAAAATTGTTTTATACTAATAAAACTCAGATAGTTTACAAATTTTCCCGATTTTTTAAACTATTGTTCAATATACGAAAACGCTATTCTCTTTTTAATTATTTGTACAGTGTGGTTAAACAATTATGTTGTTATCATTCTTTTAAATGATTATTATTATGCTTTTTTAATTATTTTCTATTATTTTCTATGCCATTTATGAAATATTTAATTACTTATTAATACTTTTTAAAAAATTAGAATCAAGTGCAAATATTCTACATTATAAAAATGTCTTACGTGAAGACACTTTCGCATAAAAGATATTAATGTATCTTATTATTAGACATACTTTTTATTTACGCTTTCGCCATGAAAATATCTAAATTTAAGACACATGTTTTAGTAGCGTATACATAGTTAATAATGAAGATTCTTTAATTCAAAATCTGATTTGGATTCAATTTATTTGCATGTAGATGCGACTGAATTTTATTGAATTAACCTATATTTTATTTCAATAATGTAATATATTATACAATGTTCTTACGTCTAATAAAAATTTGAATATGTTACATAAATTAATACTCAGTCATATAATCCAAATTAGCAGTTTAAATTACATTTGCTCTGAAATAGATTTACATTTTAAATATAACACGCACGTTTTTGGAACGGATCACTCATTCAAATTAGCAACTCTTCATCAAAGATCATTCAGGATTGTCGAGCAATAACGCACAATAATTCATTCAACCGTAATGTTTAAAGTTTTATTCCAATTCATTCTGCTACATGATTCTAAGGTCTAATCTTAAAATTATACGGCATGAACTAAATTTCATTAAATCAAATTGTTACATTTTTGCAGCAAAGCAAACATTTAAAACAGTTAATTTATTTGTATGTTTTAGCCTTTGAAGGCAACTCAGATGATGATAAAATACGACGGTAACATGTTTAAAATGTTTATATATATAATTATATATGCGTGAATCGTTGTCGGCTAAAGTTGACGTGATAAACTTAATTTATAAATATAACGCTATTTAAGTTTAAACAAAAAAAATTGAGTTTAGCTGCCGCCGAACACGGCATAAGTAAGAAAGATTTATTTTCAAATTATTGATTGTACATGCAGAATAGCAATTCTACACGGACGCAAACAAATTCAATTTCACTTACATCTTTTTTGTCCTTCATTGCGAAACAGCAATACTTAATGCAGTTTTTCTATCTTCTGCTTTACCTCATTTCCTTTTCCATAAACGTTGATAATAAAAACGCAAATTAATTGCGAAGGATATCGTCGAATCATTTAGAATTCGTTTTGAATGAACACTTGTTCTTTATACGGCTGGTCGGAATTTGGATTTTGATTCGGAGCAAAACCCTTGGCCGTGTGCTTAAACAAACGCAATGCTTCAACTAGATCGCGTAAATGATAAACATTTTCGTTGATTAATAAATTACTGTACGAAATTATATGATGTGAATCTGCGAAACATTTAAATATATATATAGATTATGTATTCCGTGTCTTAAGTCGACAGCAAAACCATCCTTCCCGGCTATAAGTTACTGCTTCTCACGTATCATCATGATTATGCATGTTTAAACGTCGAGGCAAATCTTTTTTAATTCATACACCCCTTGTTTTGTCTATCTTCCTTTCTTCTGCTTGTCTGTTCATACCCTCGCTACGAATGCTTTTCACTAAATTGCACACTTCTGAATCTGCGCGCAGTTCAGGAAATTAGTTTAAACCGTTGAAAGAGAAATTTGTGCTCAACATTCAGCGAAGGAAAAATAGTTGTCGCGTCTTATTTGACCATTTTTTAACTTCGTTCGAACAACATACGAGTCGCATGAGCAATAAGTAATGTAACTGTGAATATATAAAAACATGACAATTTCTGTAAATACGTTGTTTAAATTATACAATAATTTACGCTATAGTTCACATACGATGGAAAAAATATTATTAAAAGATAATGCCGAACAGCACATTCGATGTATACTTTTTTGTAAGAAACTTATAAATTTCGTGATTACGAATAACGCACGCAAACGAGGTCAAACGCGACGCTGTTTCATTATTTTATAGTTTTGTGACGATTGTGCCCATTTCTTAAGATTTCTATGTTAAACTTTAAAAAAGCGCGCGTTTTACTCATTATGAGTTAAATATAGGTTTTCTTGTATTTTGAAAATTACATCTTTTTAACAAATAATAACAGTGAAGCCAGAAAAATATTCAATCTCTTCGGCGTATCGTACGAACCGCTCAAGATTAGTCCATTAAAGCATTTAATTTAATCCAAAGTTTCGATTCAATTTTTTGAATTCATAACTATTATGTTTTCGCTAATTATATATATATATATATATAGTATCCTAGTATTTCATTAACTGCGAAAATAAACATTTCTTAATTAAATTTTTAACTTCAACTTACAACTGTTTGGTGAAAAAGTCTAACTTTTCCAATAATTTTACTTATATTAATTATTCGTGTTATTAATGAATCAGTTTAATGGAACGTAAAGATATTAACTCTAGCATTAGAGGTTAATGCGCTTATCGCCTATGATCCTATATATAGTTTTCTAATTAATTATCATATAACAATAGCAGAAATTACATATATTGATTATAATATGTGCCTCATTAATAATTGTTTGTGAAAATATAATAAATTGTAAGTTTGATTTGCCGCACATGTTAATTTAACATAAAATTGATATATGAAACTGTGTCAATAAAAAAAAAGAAAAACAAATTATTTACTCATCTTAAAAAATCAAACAAACTAAAATATATTAAATTATAAAAATAAATTAATGAAATAGATCTATTTTTTCAAATGAATATCACTTATTATTATGATTAATAATAATATTTCGAATAATATAAATGAAAAAAAAAAACAATTTTTATTCTATAACAGTTACGATTGACTGTATTTGAGTTGCTTTACAAATATAATACAATACAAGTCAGATTGATGTGAGACGTATCTATATGTACATGATCAAATTATACTTACAATTGAGAAATAATATGTCAGATTTATCTACACATAAAAGAGTATAATCTAATCATTGCCAACAAATTTTGAAACACACGACAATTTTCGTTATGGTTTTAGTATTTTTTTCATTAAAAAAAATAATATAATGCATCAATAGCATTCATATCGTAGAATTGCGTTCAGAATTTAAGGAAAGTTTTTTCATAATTATATTACTTTTTCCAATTCTTCTTTCTTTCCCAGTATTATACGTTATTAAACATATCAATCTTTTGTGTATCTCATACAAAACATTTTTCCTATACTTGACAGTCAATAAAATATAATGCATTATATTGTTATATTACAGGTTTTCTTTATACACAATCGTAAAAACTACGATTATTTATTTCTAATATATATAATCTTTTTTAATGCAATATACTTTCGGTAAAGTCATTGCTTGAGAATACATAAAAATGATTATTATGTTCTTAAAAATGTTTTCTTTTACGTATAATAAATTATAAAAGTTAGATGCATTACAAACGATAATTATAGGTATACAAATTTTGATTTAAACCGATAACGTCTTGCGTTTGAAGTTGTTATACATATTAAGCAAGTAATTGAATTTAAATAATAGCATCTCAATCAAAATAATAAAGACTGCGTTTATTCATACGTTTTTGTTATCACATAAAACGGGATATGCTTATTTTAATGTCAATGAAAATTATTCTTTTGATTTTATGTTCCTAATATGAATGAATAAAGGAATTGTATCAAAGTTGAATGTAAAAATAATAATTTAATTCAGATCGTGAAAGAATCAGTTGCTACATAATTGGTTCCAATATCGTTATGATTATTGTAATTACGGTATAATACAACAATAATATCCAAATTTGAAATAATCAATAAAAATAGATATAATACGTGCAGAAGCTTTCCGTGGATTATAAATAACAAAAATGTCAAACCAATACAGCATTGATTTCGTTTGCATACGAAAATGCATAATTTTTTAATAAATATATACCGGTACGTAAGGCAATCGCGCGGTCTAAAAATAAATCCATGAATAAATATAATATACCAATTTGTTCTTATAGAAATAGTCAGAATTGTTTCACGTGTATTACTTATCTGCATTACAAATGTCGTCGATAAAACAAATTGATGTAAATATCAAGTTGAAAGCATATCTCTGAAGTTTGAACGTGTGGTATAGATACTATCGAGCATTTAAAGCTGTAAAAAAGAGAAACGCCATACGTCTCGGTCCCCATTTGAAATACAGAAGAAAAATAAACTACATCTCGACCAACGAATTTAGAATGCCCTTGTGTTACTGTAGAAATTTATATTTGTCAAAATTAAACAGTTGGAATGCATAACATATTTTGTACAATAAAAAAAGCCCGACCGCGTTACAGCTAAGAATATGCAAGTTTTTGTAACAATTTAACTGAAACTTTACTCAATTTGGATCATGCATTTCTAACTCAAAATTTATTTTAAAACCACACGCAGAGAAAAGTTTTGTTGATGCAACGAAACTTTTTTGATTTAACCAAAATTTGGTTGAATGTACCTAATATTTTGTAAATTAACAAAATGTTCTCCGCGTGCATATCCATGGTAGATTCCGGTAACTTGTTGGCAATAATTTTGACTTTGACGTAACAAATTGTACGACACCGTAGGCAAATATTTTTTCTCCGCAATTACGACAGATGAATAATTAAAAGCGGCGTTGCGGAGGAGAAAACGCGAATGAATGGCATTGGTTTCGAGTATTATTAAAAGAGAAACTATTTCAATAAAAGTCACGGAATAATCGGGCTTAGTATAATGCCACAGTGAGCTAATACAATTCTTTGAAAATGAAACTTGTACGGTTAAAATACGCCGCCCTCGAGTCATTATAAATATATATTTATATGTGTGCGTGCGCGCGTATACATTTGCATACGTACTTTACACTCGGCGAAGCCGCGCGCGGACAAAAAATGACCGAATAGCGGCGAAGACGCCGGAAGCTGGCCGACGTAAGAATAAGGAACAACAGCGCAGTGCCGTAGAAAGGACCGTGGAAAATTCGGGAAAATGTTGCCGCGGAAGGTTCGAGAAATCGTTTCGAGGGTGGATGGTTGCGGCACGCGCGTACAACAAACGAACCCCATGTGGCGATGTCCGACCGGCCGACCCTTCTTATCCAGCTGGAAACACATGGCGTCGTCGTCATATTCAGTGACGGAACATATGCACCATCTCCCCCCCTCCTCGCGCCCGACCGCTCGCTCGCCGTCACGCAAACGCCGTTCACGAAATCAGACTCAGCTCGATGAATCGCGCGAGCAGGGGCGTCGTCGAATTTTTAATGCTGTAGTTGCATCTGCAAGCCTAAGCTGGCATTATCTGTGTTGTTTCCCAGCTGGAAAAGCAGGAAAATTTATGCCCCGCGCGTGCGCGCGCACGCATTAAATAAATAGCAGTTTTTGTTGTCGCGCAGTTGTTGCACCGATTTCTATCGTACAAATTTATTGCTCGGATGTTTACTTTCGTTTGCCATTATTACGCATGAGTTTGAGTTGCCGTGTATAATTATTCATTACGGTATGATGCTCTTTTTGGGAACGGACGAATCGGAAGCTTTATATCGCGGTTTGATCGGTACAAAACATGCGTGATTCGCAGTCCGAGTTTTGCTTTCAGAATTGTATACTTATTAGGCGCCACCGAATTCAACGAATATTATTTTTTTTTACAATTACCGTTGCCATTACGCGCGATCAATTCACGAATCCTGTCAGTTGTAGCTTTTATTTCTCTTTCCGGATGTTCAATTAAAAAATCTTTGAAATACTTATATTTATTTGTCGAATAAAAAGTCTATCGGTTCATTTTTGCGTTGTCTCCCCCCTTCGGCTGCAATCCCCGAATCAAAGGGAATTATGTCAAATAAGATATCTGCAAACCCGTTTCGAGTTATGAACAATTGAGTTAATAACCGTAGTTGCGTAGTAAAATATTGGCCATCTGGATCAGTCAATTATAATCAAAGTATTGAAACTTTTGATTGGTCGTACACATTTCAGGATCCGAATGTTTTGATTATAAAATGTTGCTTAGAATTTGTCGGCGCGCGGAAATAAAACTGCACGTAGCCGAGAGCGATCGAGCGTAAGCCGTGCCTTCAGACAAGAGCATCAATTAAACACTGCAAGTCTCGATGGAAAAAACCAAGCAACTTTGTCTATCGAGCATCTACCGACAGGCAAATCGGCCGGCTTAATTCTTTAATGGAGAAGCTGTGTTGCGTGTGCTTATATCAACTGCTTCTATTGTGAACAGCGAACTGGATTATCACGCATAGAGAATGAGAAAAATGCATGTTGAAATGATTTGTTGACTTTGAAAAAGTTGCAATATTAAACATGCAAAACATGTTTGACGGGATTAAAACTGACGATCATAATTAAATTAACCAGTTGAAACGCGAAACCCCTTAAGTTATCTAAATTTCGACGACACAAAGTGTTTCAATTTATTCGATCGACTTGTCTTTAAATTGTACGCACACATCCGTACGATAATACATACGGCCATTTAATACTTTTGATACAGTAATTTCGTGTTTTATGTATAGAATCAATACATTAAGTTTGCACAATTTATGCATTTGTGTGTACATTGATGTTGTTTTAATAAATGAAACATTCTTCGAAATAATAATATCGTGATGTAATTTTATGTCAAGCATTTGCACTGTTGCGAATTCAAAATTATTACGTGTGGTATGTTAATACTAGTCTTTGGCACTAATATGCGCGCGTGCAGTTTTGATGTTGTTCAGAAATTCTGTAGTGGTAACAAGATTTGGTTAAGCCGCTTTAAAATGTGTAGCGACTTAATGAATCCATGATAATTAATTCACTAATCTTCTAACAATTTACAAATTATGCGCCTGTTTTTTTTGTTTTTTTTTTTATTTTTTTTATTAAGAATTGTTGCCACGCTGGTGTAATTAAAATCCAAAAAATGACATCATCTTTGAGCAATTCAAACTTTAAACATGCACAAAGCCAAAAATTTATAAAACGTGTTTCGATTAAAAATTGCATTCAAAATTCTAGGGTTGAATTATGCATATATGGGTCAGTAACAAACTCCATACCCTTATACCGGTACATCTATATCTATTATAAATACGTATATATACAGAAGAAAACAATACAGTGTATGAAATTTGTCACCGACACATTCTTGATTAATTATCGTATTAATAATTTGACTGGTTATTTCGTAAAAATAATTGCGTTTCATTAAAAACGTAACTTTGACGCTTGTTTCTTACTTTTAAAATAAAATCGGTTACGGCAAGTCACTCGAGTGAACTCAGCCTTGTATAAAGCTAATAATGTTCACCCGAACCCCAACATTGACTTGGAAAAATATCAAATCACTTATCATTTCAAATAGTGTTTTTGACTTTTTCCAAGTCATTATGCATAATCGTTTAATTTTCGTGAGTCACGCGCATAAATGACTTTCAACTTCAACACATGAATAGCGTATACCACGAGCAAACTCACGGTTTCGGCGTATTTGAATAAAAGTTACAAGTACGTATCTAAAATAGGATATTTTACAGATTACTATATCTTTGCTACACGAGCCTTAACCGACGAGCAGCTTTCAATCACGCAGCGGGACTTTTTAATATTTTTGCTGCGAACTACACTGCTAAAAAAAGTGTCTTAGATGTCACGATTTTAAGACACAACATGACTTATTTAAAACACCAGGTGTCTTAATACAAAATATTGTGCATTAGATTAAGACAATTTAGGTGCCTTGATTAAGTTGTTTTGTGTCTTATATGGTTTCAGCAGTGTACAGACCAATGACACGGAAAAAATATTCAAAATTACTCATCAAAATAGCAAATGTGTAATTGAAATAAGCAAATGTTCAATATTGAAATAATACACTGAGAGAACATTATAGAAACAGTAAACTGTTACTGTTAAAAACCGTAAATTGAATAATTTACTCTTTTTTTTCTCTCTCAAGACCTGACCGTACAATAAAAATTTCTGTTAATTTCTCTCAATATACACAAAATATCAGAAATTTTTACAAAATACACGTAATTTTTACTAATTTTCTATGTATGATTTCAAAATAAAATACTACTGAAACACACGTGATATTTTATGAGCACACTGCTAAAAACATACAGTACAGGTGTCTTATTTAAGACACGAAGTGACTTAATTAAGACGCCGAAGTGTCTTAATCAAATGCACAATGTTTTCTATTAAGACACCTGGTGATTTAAATGTAACTTTTTTAAGACACTTTTTTTTAGCAGTGCAATTTTTAATACATTTTTTCTTTCCGTGTAATAACAAATAAAACACGCCAAACGGTTAATTGAAGCAAAAATGAGATCGCATTTCCGTTCACAGGATATAAATTTGAAAAGCTGAATTTTATTTAAATAAACCATTCAATTGATAAAACATGCTTTCGTGTAAACAAAATGTTATAATAAAAAAATGTCACTCGTGATACTCTGAACTATAATTAAGTTACGCTAATATATGTTACTTTCGACCTTATTGCGTTACATAAAATTGTGACTACGAAATTAATTTTTTCCGCGCGTATATAAACGACAGAGAAACGATGTGAAGAGGTTATGGAGAAAAGAAATGGCGTCTCATGAATGAGGTTATCGCGTTGCTGGAGAACTGCCGAGAAAGTTGGGTTCTTTCATCGGACTCTCGTTATAGAACCAACAACGCGTGTATTCACCGTACGAACGCGGCACATCACAATCAAATCCGTCTCCGGCTCGTTTTTTCTTGTTATTTATCGCATCTTATCGACCTTTTTCTCCTCTAACGACACGTCTGAGACTCGGAGACAACAATTGTATACTAAAAAAATATACGACAAACTTGTACAGTGCAATTTAGTAGCTCGGCATTAAACATTTTTCGTCAAAAGTCAAGATGACTTTTTTATAAAATTTAACGGCACAATAATTATACATTATATATTTCTTTGGCTTACGGTGTCTCATTTTAAAATATGAGCGTAAAACCATGAGCGTACAGATACACACGGGAAAAAATAAGGCATTAAATTTATACAAAAATGGTTGTTTTAAAATAGTCAAAATATGTTGGATCTACATTGAAGTGTGTGTTGATTGTATACTGTTTTAAACATTCTATGTTTATAAACACACTGGCTATTTTTTCTTAGAATCCAGTTGATTCTATTCAAACAAATTGTTCGTTTTAATTTTACAAGGTTTCTGTGTTGAATCAACACGTACCGTGTAGTCAACATGGTCATTTTGTGTTGGATTTATATCATTATTTTTTCCCGTGCACCGAAATAAAAATTGCATAAAACATTATTATTATTTGGCTGAGTAAAAATTATTCATTACAATTATATTAAACAAATTCAGCTAATTTGTAACTTATATGTTTTGTGTGGTCATTCTGTGCACTTGTTATTAATTTTACTGGATGCTTAGAAGTGTTAACTCAAAATTTTTAACATTTTCTTATAAAATTGAAACTACTCTATAGCGGATGAGCGCAGAATTCAAACATAATCGTTCTGCCAAAATCTACAATTCCTTCCTGAAAATATTGTATGTATATAAAATATACAAAGCAAGCAATTTTAACATTTTCTATCACTATCGTACACTGAGAGAAATTTGATAGTAAAAATTAGCATGAATAATGGTAATTGAG
>JABFQC010001987.1:0-17340 GCA_022817085.1 Psilanteris sp. ZL-2020
GTGTACACATTGCCGTTACATATACATTCTGTGAACTCGAATATATGGGGTCATTATTCCGTAATGCTTGGTATTCTAATGAATTGGTGTTAATAATATCATCACTATTATCATAATTATATATATAAAATTATAGATGCAGTTTAATATTTATGTTCTAGTCACATTTTAGTCACAATGAAAACTTTTCCAAATAAATATATTCATACAAGTGGAAATTATAAATCGACTCATAAAGGGCATTTGATAGTTGATATACTGTTGGAACTGTAGTGCCGATTATCTTACGAAAGTAATGTGATTTTCCAACGACTATCGGCGATACTTTGAGGTATATTATACTAGTCAAAATATAAGTTAGTATTAGGTAAGAAACATATGCAATAATTCGTTATCGATATTATGTTTTTTTATTTACGGGATAAAAACTATTTAATGGGTATTTTTAGTCTTAAGGTTTTATTACATATATATAAGTTACATTTTTATAGTTATAAATCTATATGCGTACACATATCTTTAAAAATAAGACATACACTGAGGAAACCAAGTGTTAACCATATATCATTCAAGTAGTAACCCATACTATTTATATGCTAGTCTTTACTACTTAGTTTTTTCAGTGTACATAAATAGTCTATTAATATCAACACCGTATTTATTTCTGTAAAATATGTATTATAAATATTTGAAAAAAAGTAACGGTCAACTGTTTAGGGTTGATCGTGGCCAATGTTGCTTTACACCCTTCATCGTTCTGTACCATCGCTACCGAACCATACGTGCGTCGTACGCGTCAATATTTAAACGAGATAGACCAACCGATCAGCTCAATTTATTGTTGAAATTAAATTAATATGTTACCTACATCTACATTTATCGTGGTTAAATTAAAACAGTAATTATAAGGTAAAAATCGTTAATATAAAAATAATAATTATTATTTAGTTATCATTCACAAAAAGTCAAATTAGTTTCCTTTGTTGGTTGTATGATAAAGCAATAGTTTTATTCAAGACTGTTAAAAATACTATAACATTATTTTTCATTTAACTATGTTTCCTATTATATTAAATATGCTTCGATACTATTTTTTCCTAAATAACGAAAGTTCTTTCTTACAATCCATATACATTTATATATAATACTATCTATAGACAATTTTACATTTCACGTTTTCTACCGTTTAAATCGAACGCCACTTTAATTTTCGTGAGTTTTATTTTTGTTGGCTAAAGTATTACATGCGCTGCACTTGCGGCTATTATCCATGCGTTGCGCTATTATATATGATTATCATTGAAAACAAATGACGAATAAAATGCGTTAAAAATATTGAAGCGAATTTTATGATTGCATTCTTCACTCGTTTTATTTCATAAATCTATTCAAATATTAACATTTGATACAAGTCTGCTCCGTGCCGAATGAAAGCGTCGGCAAATCGAGCAAAAGCACTCTGCCGTTCGCAAGCCTGTCCTCGATTTACAATCACACCGTGCGGCGTTTCATAAATTATTTCGCTCGACGCGCTTTCCCTTATCCTCGATTGTTTCGGCAAAAAAAGAGTATAATTCCTCCTCGAGAAAGCATGGCATTATTTTCGCAAGGTAAATCCGTTGTGGCGAACCGATCGGGTCGATGTGATCGCTGTTTACACGCGCAGTTTAAACAATAATCAGCCGTTTGCGCGTGTTTGCCCGGCCTTGATTGTACTTACGTTAATTCCTTGGACTCGCCGGCTATATTTGACTTCACGAAACGTGAAATGCGGAGATCTAGTAAACATAAACTAACGAGCAAATATCGGCGATGGTCTTTGTGAGCCCAGACCCCGTATCATCTACTGTTTTTGCATCTTTAATGCCTGGCCGGAATCACGAAGTTGGGCGAAAAAAGTAGGGAGGCGAAGAAGTAAGAAAAAAGGAGTGAAAAAAGAGCAAAGAAGACGAAGGACTTACGCGCCGGCAAGGGCGAAAAAAGCCAAGTCCAAGTACCCGAAGCGTCATCGCATACGAGATGAGCTTACAAAGGTATTTCAAACTTTTTCGAGCAACTGCGAGTCATTTAAAATTTAATAGGATACCGACCTCTGTAGCGATAAGGAATTTGAACGACGAATCGGGTAAAAAGATTCGCAAGCGGAGAATTGGTCCGTGAGACGCATGTACGCGATTTTGAAGCAAAACGCGGCCAACGTTCGAATTCGCACCCAAAAGCCCTAATTTTTCACCCATCCACGTGGCGCGACGCAGCTCGCGCTGAATCTGCTATTAGACGATGGCAAATTCGTGACAGGTTTATTCCAAGTTTATTCCAAGTTTTTGCGCGAAATTGTTACTTGTTGGTTCAATTTAGCGATGTTGATTTTATGCCGAATGCTATGAATTTTGTATAAAGGCAGTGGCATCTTCGGTTCGGCTTTCGTGAAATTCCAAGTCAAATTTCACTTTGCTTGTTTAAACGGTTTGGTTCTTTCATTTCCATGACATTGTACTGCAAATGTTTATTTTCTATTAGATTTGGATTTCAATGTAATAAGCAGCGCTAATTGTACTCCCAAGGGATGGATTTAGCATAAAGCGGCAAAAGACTTTGCACTTAAGCTAGATAAATGTTATCCACAGCCGCATGAATTTCGTATAAATCGGTTTTGAAATAGTTTTCAAGGTAAATTAGTTAACTTATTCATATCTAGTAACAGTAATCGGTTCAAATTTTGGACACTGCTTTCAATCTTACTAATTATAATTACACAACTTGTACAATCGAAAACTTGTTATTAATTATCGAACAGAATTCAACACGTAGATTAAATCTTAAACATTTCTTTTTGGAATCAAATCTAGTTGTATAAATACAGTAAAACTTATGTAAATATTATTTTTCATCAAACCCGTCCCTTTAATTTTGAAATCTACATAAAATAACATTTAATGATCTAACTTCATAAATCCCAACACCTAAGGTGTAAAATCCCGGCCTTTAGCTAGAACACGGTACGTTAATACCGAACTCTGCACTACGGCATTAAACAAGACACTCTTAATCTTACATACTCACAAATTTCTAGAATACCGTAGTTCGCCGAAATTTGAGTCACGCTGAAAGACAAAAAGCGTAATTTGTCCGACAAAAAATTCCTATATTAAATTCCGAACCTTCATTCCGTGCATAAAAATGATCAAAATCGCTGTCTTGTTTGTTTGCGTTGCGGGCCAGGTGGGCAAACGGTAACCCGAGTATTGATCGTCGTCAGATTTCAAAATGACTCGGGACGCATTTTACAAACAAACGCAAACCATTCAACAATACAAACTCAATCATGAAATCTTTGCACGGATTAAAAATACGCACAATCCTCTGCAACCTTTGAGGTTTCCGCATTATTAGGATGTGACTTTAGGTTCTGACGATTTTCTGTTCCGTTACGTTTCTTTTCGTTACGCTGTTCTTCTAAATATTCGTAGAGACGATAGATAATTACATTTAATGCAAAATTTCGGGCAAAAAATTGCGACCAAACGAGACATTCGCAGAATGTTATATGCATATTTAATAAATATTTATTTTCGAAACAAAACAATAGTTTGTTTCATTTGCATGAAAACGGTTCGACGCGGCTTTGCCGACACTCTATCGGCCGTACAAAATTGTTAAACAAAAGAATTCATTTGATGCACCAGACTGCAGACAAAATGGGAACAGTTTTAGTTTTTATTTTGTATTTATTAACCATTTTTGGGGAATATAAACATACGAGGAAAATAACTCGCATTTTCAAAGAGATAAAATCAAATATTAAACATTTTTTGTTCACTTTTCATTTTCCAGCACTTCATTATCTTTGTCCGCAACGTCAAGTCTGACAATTTTAATATGACTCCTGACAAGTTGAGAGGTGAAGACTTTTATTTAATTTTGGAATATTTCAAACTACTGGTTTTGGCAAAAAAGAGTTTTGTAAGCGCGAATACAATGTTTATGAAGTTCGACCCGAAGTTATTCAAATTGGTAACGTGAAATTAATTGCAAAAATAACTACCATCAAATGACGAGGGCAAAGTGTAATTGAAATCTAGTGCATACATATTAATTGAGGAAATTTAATTTAAATAAATAGGAAATAAAAGTCAATTTGAAAAATGCGAAAGAAATATTTGCAAATTAATGCGTCACTCGATGTTATTACGTGAAAAGTCAATTTTAAAAATAATTAGTGAATTAGGTCACGCATAAATTATATCCCTTGTATACCATTAACAAGGTTATTGGGATGATTGCATTTCGTCTTGTATATTCAATATTACTTTTATTAAGCGAAAATAAGATTGATGGTTTTAACTAACTATATCGTTATTCAATCCTGTTAACGCTTAAAGAATTATAAATAGAATAATAGAATACTAGCAAATACAATTTTTTATTATATTATTATATATATTTATATATATACAAATTTACAATCTTTACATAATTGATTATTACGGCAACTCGTCTAAAAGGAATTATTTTCGTACATTTTTTTTAATTAAATGCGATACATTTTAATGTATGAATTCTTTTTACTATGAATTAAAATTGAGTTAAAATGTGCCTCTGATCTGGGAACTAAGTGCCTGCGGACGGATTTGTCCAGGCATTTAGTTACCGTGCTACATGTACATATAACGCTGAGTAAATATTTAACTCCAATCGGGAAAGTCAATTTGAAAATTAAATACCCCAAAAATTTGAACCGAGAAATCGAACGTTTATCTTCTGAAAGGCATTGTTATAATTATTAGGAAATAGAATGCAGAAGGGATATAATTAAACAATCATTATAGAACCGTATAATTATATGATTAATTCAATAATTTTTCAAAAGAATGATGAAACAACGAAAGATAGGAATAAAAATTATTGCTATTGGTACTGATTACTGAATTGCCCCAGTGCATAAATTTGATACAAAAATTTCAATAAGTGATGATTTCGTAGTGAAACTACGCAAAACTGGTTTGTTATAATAATATATTATTTAAAATGAAAATCAAATTAAAATATGGTTGTTTTGAAATCAAAGGTAAACATTTAGAAACTGACAAATGTTCTGGTATTAGTATCCACAGAAGTATTCATAGTCCACGAGAAACTACTAAATATAAATTGTCGAAAATTCGTTCCGAGAGAGAAATATGCTTTCACTTTGTTTCAATGCTAACAACCAACAGTCGGATAGTGACACGGATAGTAGTGGTAATTAGCAGTTGAACATATTTCGGCTACTAATACGGCACATCATTGATACCAATGTTGCAATTAAATTCCGCAGCGGTATTAGCAGAGGTCCAATATTCAATATACAAAATTGACATGAATTTAGTATGACATTACTTTCGCAAAACGATTGATAAAGTATCCTTTTTTATTATATTGATAATTAATTAGTAATTCATCTATCAAATATCACATTCATATTACATCAAAGGGATAAAAATTGTATCCAATGACGGATTATAAGCTATGTCTCATTGCTGTTACTGATGTTATCGATTTTCGAAAATATAATGAAATTTGTATAAATTTTAAATTCAAAGCAGCGTATTAATTTAATGAAAATACAAATTTTAAGTGCCTATATAAAAGCATATATCGAAAATATAATAGTAAAAGTGGAATATTCAAGTAAAGGGAACAGAAATTACTATTTAACGTAATTAAAATGCCATTTAATTTTAATCAGTTATTATGTATACTACAGTATTTGTTACAAATAATAACATTTTTTGTATCGTTCTCCAGAGCATACCATTTTATAACAGATACATTTTATCTCTAATATAAAATTTCTAGTAAATATATTTAATACCATTTTAATTGTTGAAAGTTTAAGAAAAATATCTAACGCAATTAATTATATACATTTTCTTAATTTTATTATTTTATGTAATAGTTATTTACGTATTGACAAACAAAAAATTAGAATGTTCAAATGATATGAATATGAAATAAAAAGCATAATAATAAAATTTTGATTTCATATTCCATAATATTTAAAACCAGAATATTTATTGTAAATAATTATTACTGCCTTTTAACATTTACTATATGTACATTACTAAATGAATATTAAAAATAACAATATAATTTATGAAGGACACATATTATGAAAATAAATGCTTTGCATATTAGATTATTTTATATCTATATATTGAAATAATAAAATGAAACAACTTTATCAAAATAATTTGATCATAAACATTGTAAAAATTAAAGCTTTGTCATATTTCAAAATTAATTTAATATACCGATAAGTTATATATATTTACTGTTATTACATATAATGCACTTTGACGATAAATACTAAAAAATAGAATTTCCAAAGATAATAAATATACTTGCTATAAACACTATAAACACACAGAGAGAAAAGACGGTCGTTTAGAAAATAAAATTTATAATATTATAAAATTGTTTTAATTATTGCTATGGTTATATATTTGAGGTCCGGAAACCATCTTGTTTTTATTACACAATGATAAATATAAGCGAACTGTTGCGTTTTAGGACGGTCTTCAAATGCACTAACTGTTTAATGTTGTATTTCAAGACAGACTCATAAAACACGATGCTAAGGGGTCCACTAGGACCTCGTATTGGTGGTTTTGTTAGATTTTTAAAGGTTAGGTTGGAGGGCAAATCATTTGTTTATTTTCATTGACCGATGAAAATCGTATTATACATTATATTGTATTTCAAATTTGAATTATAAATAAAGTAAGATTTTAAGCTCGTTTTTTATAATACATACCGAAAATAATGTCCAAAATAATACTTTTTAAACATTTATTTTTTTCAAGTATGTTTTATATTATATAATAAATAATATCAGTAAAAATATTTCAAGTAATGTAAATCATATATGTTAATGAGGTCACCATTTTATTAAATAGGCATTTAAATAACGCTTACTTGGAAATTGTAAATATAATAAAAAATAGAAAGGATATCTAATTTTTTACTACTATTCATTAAAAATGGAAATTTTCGAACAAGAAAGTGTTTTACCTAACGTATATTAAATGTCATTTTATCAAATTAAAAAATAATTAAATTTTATACAAAATTAATGTTCTTCAAATCGCTTAAGATTCATAATATCTACTGCTATTATTCTTATTCGCTTTAGAAATATGACGCATTGATCTCTGGAGAGATCAATTAAGTCATTTTTAGAGTCAATTAAAAAAGAATTCAATTTTAGCGACCATTTTAAAATGAGGTACATTAAGAATTTGTTTATAATAGTTATACCAATAAATTCAGCATAAATTTAATAAATAATACAGAAACAATTAATTGCGAAATAAATATTATATTAAAGTAAAATATAATTCATTTGTCCAACAAGAAGAGTGTTATAATACATAATTATTTTTAAAATTCAATTACCTCATCTGAGGAACATAATCTATAAAATTGTAGTCATAAATATTTATCATAATGATGTCAACATTGCAAGAATATTAACAACTTATAATAATACTCTTATAAACTATCAAATATCACTTATAGAAGATAGGATTATACTATATTAGAAGTTGTCCAATAATATTATCCCGAGTATTAGATGTTTAGTAAACTTTATCAAATTATCGCCGGTAAATTATTTAACGTCAATTGCCGTAATGATTATGATTAATAATAACATTTCCTTAATATATTTTAGTTACTTGTCAAATGTTATATATCTATGGACGTAATAAATTGTTACCGCAAAACCAAATATATCTGAAAGACAATCTTTAGCGCTGATAGAAAAAAGTGTTTCAAATGTAATTTTTTAAGACACAAATTGACTTATTTAAGTCACCAGTTATCTTAATACAAGAATTGTGCATTTGATTAAGACACTTAGGCATCTTCTTTAAGTCACTTTGTGTCTTAAATAAGACACATATATTATACAATTTTAGCAGTGAATTTAAGCATATTTTTTAATTCTAAAAATTTTGCTAATACCTTTTAATAGGTATATAATCTCGTATTAAGAAGATACAAATCTCTACAGTACTGTTAATATATAGCAACAAGACATGTTAGAAATCATTCAGTGAATTATTTTTCTCTTCCATTTGCCAAAAACGTCGAAAACGCAAAAATATATAATCGTGTATTCAAGATTTTATTAATGATATATGAATCAAATATATACATTTGATTAAAAATGTAAAAAAGTAGAAAAATTGTTAATGTTTACAAAATGTCAAAAATGGGCAATTTTATTTGTAAAATTCCCAAGTAGAAATTTCTCAAATAACTCACGAGTCACCAGAAATTTTATATACAAATTCTTTAGTAACTCATGAGATACTCGACAAATTTCTACTAGGGTTGGTAAATTTCATTAACAAAACTTTCTTTTATACACCTGCATTGTTCAGTTGCGCGACCTACTGTTACGCTAAAAATCTAACAATTATTGGATCACGTATAGTAACCGTGATTTAATTTGTATTTCAGGCACAAGAGAAAAGTGCAGAATCTGTTGCCGTGTAAGGCTGCAAACAGCCTATCGACGCCAACGTCCGAAAGCAGACCGAGTCGGCCTCCGTCGGAGAATCCCCTTCACTCAAGAGCTCAAGGCACTGTGATCATGTACGAGGACTCCGCAGATTCTTCCTCGTACTCGCAGTTACACAATCACCATTACGTAAATCACCCCGCGCAACCAACAATAGAGGTACGCGCCACTCGCCATTGGCAGCAAAACTACCAGATGCGACAACCGTTGTCGACCGCACCGCAGAATTTTGATTACATCGATTATCGCGATCCGAGGTCCATCCTCAAAATCTCAAACCAACCATCACGAGCCATTCTCGGGGGCTACCGAACCCCAAAATCTTTATCCGTAATGAATTCGCAAAACCGACGAAACGTTGAAGCCAGAACCCCCGTTGCGCATTCTTCCAAATCAGTTGATAGCTCGGAACCAGTTCCGGTCCACCAAAGTGTTCAAGATCTCAAGCTGATCGACAAAAGTCAGTCTTACATCGATTCCGACGGTTACTGTTCCATTAATTTCTTAGACAAAGAGAGCGATGTACAAAACGTATTGCTACGCAAACAATCCAACAGTTCCATTTACTCGTACATGAGAGATAGTTATAAGTCTCCGGGTAACGCGCGAAAGAACACCCCCGGCGAACAGATATGTCCACTGTGCGCAATAAAAAATATCCAGCATCTGCTCGATAAACCTGAATACGTGTCGTTAGATTTTCAAGACACGTGACAATTTCGCGCAAATTAAATTATGCTTGCAGGAAGTTTAACTGTTGTCAGGATTTTCATTTAGTCATAAAATGTATGCTTTCATTAAAGCAGAGCTTAATGATGAACTTTTATTCGTACGATTTACAATTTGGTCGAATTATAAAATTAATTCCGTCAATAGGCATTTGATGCTGATTCAATTATGCACTAAAATAAGAAAACAGGTTGATTTATAATTAAAGTTGTAATAAAAATATACGCATTTTAAAAAAGTGTCCAACTATATTTTAAGGATTTTTATTTTAATTTTAATTTAGCTTTTTAATTGAAAAATTATATACTGATAATACGTAGCCATGGATATAACGACTGTGTTGTAATTAATAAACATTATAATTATATATATATAGAGACACTATTGACAAAACCGAATATATCAATATATTTTGTAAGTCTAATTAATATATAATGCAATTTAAAGTAAACAATTTTATTAAATTATTAAATAATATACTATTATAATTAAATATGTAATTCCAAAAACATTTATTTTTTTATTTCAATTATAAGAACAGTTTATTATTAAAGTATGTGCAAATTTAATAAATTACTAAACGCTTTTCCACGATAAATATTTGTATATTACCAACGAAATAACATTCTTTAAGATAAATTATATGGCTCTTTTAAGTTTATATATTATTATTATAAACATTATAAATCGTATTATTTAGAAGACGCTGTAATTTATAAGACATTTTACTCCAAAATCCTGGCCACTGATTCCACTTCATGACATTTTCGGCAGTAATAAATAACAGTAACGCATTACAGTAAACTCTAGATTTTATACTGCTTTCAAAATATACACGTTTTGCTATTGGCAAATGGTCGATCCTAAGCCAAACCACGATTGGGAAAATTTATGGTTGCTAAGAGTCGCAAGCAACTGATAACCATTTACACAATTTGAGAGCCACCTAGTCGTGAAAGAGCCACGAGTTGCTTGAACATATCAAGGAATTTCATTACAATAATTTGCCTTTGAATTCAGAATACTAAGTTTTCTGGAATGGTCCCAATGTTCAAAACAAATAATTTATTATAGTTGCTTTCCTATTTAAAAACACATGACAAAGTGGTTATTACAATTTAATTTATACAGTCCTCGATATCAAATTATATATCCGTTTGAAATATTCAATTCTGAATGCTTATTATTTATAATTTAGTTTATTCTGCGAATAATAATTTCACATTATTATTAAATCTTGATTCATAAATTTGTAATAATGGACAATTTTCTTATATTATTACTATTATTTGAATAACTTAATTTCTTATTTTACTAGTACCTAAAATACTTTTTTATTATTACAAAAATATTTATTTGCAGTGATGTTTATTATGCAGAATATTGATATTATTACTTATATTTATATTTAAATACAATATATCATTGTAAGTAATATTATACTATCGTAACCTTTTTTAATTACAGAATTATAATTAAACTTCCAAAATTAGTATTAATTAAAAAAATCTCATACTTTTTGAAAATCTAATAAAAAATCTTTTTAATTCTTATATTAAAAGTAAAATGCTCTTATATTTTTAATATTCTATTTAACGTTGATACTAATCATTTCTTAGGAAAAAACTGTTAATATTCTTACATTTATCATTTTCAGCTTGGGATATGTTATTCAATTATTCATAATTTTTAAAAAATTTACATGAACTATTCGTCAAAAAATCTAAATCCGTAAAAATATAAAACAATAACCTGGATTTTGTATGAATCTATATTATTAATTAATATTTAAAATTCGTTATCAACCGAGCCAACAAAACTTTCTCTTGTTATTAAAATGCATTTTAAATAATAAAAACATATATTAAAAGCCGTTAAATATTTATTAAAATATTCAATATATCCATAATAATCATTATAATATTCAAGTAATAATTTATTAATATTAAGTATATTTGTAAATTTTATTTGATACATTTATTTAACTCAAAATTATATATAGATTAACAAATATTTTATTTTAAAATATTTCATTGGCTGTAAATAGATTTTAATATTTGTTGTATAAGTCTGTTTTAATTTAGTTTATCACGCTGTAAACATCTCTGATCATACAAAGTCTCGGATATCTGGAAGCCAAATAACAGCGGTTCTATTGTAATGGAATAATCAACTAATTGTGAAATAGTATCGATTTTCAATCATAAACAACGTTTCAAAGTCGAAAATTAATAAATAAAATAATTCTAAAAATACAATTCTTATTGTTAAAATATTGCTTTTGCATGTTTGTTAGAATATTATGAATATCAAAACTTTTATCAATTATCACATATTATAAATATGAAATTGGTATTTATTTTTTTTGCGTGTTAAACTATTAACTCCAATTTTGTAATATATATTTATACAAATTATTTTTATATTCCAAATTACTAAAATTCATAGCTAATTTAAATTTTATTATAAAAAATATCAATCAATTCCCTTAGTAAAACAATGCTTTTGGTCGTAAAATCGTAATTATTCTTAGTGACATATGTAAACTACCAAGTTTATTTTTAAGTAAAATTAATAATTTCATTATATAATGCGAAATTTGTATAACTATGATGATAAATTTACACATATTACCAAAAGATATTAATTTGTATTATACCTAAATTTCAAGTATAAATAAATTATACAAATAATCATAATTATTAATTATATTTATATCGTTCTAAAAAAACATTATTTATCTCTCTGGTACAAATTATAATATTCAATTTATCAATTGGTCAAATCATTTATTTAATGGAACTAAGATAGAGTAACCCTCAGGAGCAATTATGTAATAATAAATAAATAAACGTTACATAACATCACTGTTTGATACATTATATGGTAATTTCTGCAAGTTTTGAATTACAATTTATCACAATTTTTGTATATTTATTATTTTACTTTTATTATTTAATTTAGATTTTTTGAAGTTATTGTTTTCAGTGTACATATATTTAAAGTATTGACGATTGTTAATTAATCTGATAATAATAATTGATCCTGTATTGTTTACAATTTTAAAATTAGTTTTAGGCATACTTCACAGCAAATTTATTAAAAATATAACAAAGTTTATTATTCGCCAAATAATATAGTATTTATTATATGAATAAAATAATAAAATTTGTTATATATAACATAAATTTCCATAAATTTAAAATGTCAAAAAATTAAAAATATATAATATTCAAGATTATTTGCTGCAGAAACACAAAGGCAATATTTATTGTAGAAAATATTATCAAATGCATATATTTATATCAGTAAAAAAGATAGCGTAAAAATGGTTACGGTTATTAATATTTTAAATTAAAATATGTCATGTGCACAAATGAAACGTAACCGTTTTATCGCAGCTTTTACAGGTTAAAAACTATTTTACAAATAAACACTTGTTTTAATCAAAACAAACACGCTTCATTGCATGGTGATATGAAAAAATCGACGAATTCAGACAAAACGCGAGTGCAGATGCTTTCGAAATGAAAATTCCTAACTGTTTACTCAGCAATAAAAAATTTGAATGCTAGCTACGTTGTGCGACATTTAATTGACGACACTTTATTGTCCACATTTTTCCGCAAAAACCCGTGTCTCATTCCACGACATATTGCTCATTTCAACGCATTAACTAAATGAATTACGTAATCTCGCGGACCATTTCGCCCAATTAACATCATAAAGTAATTGAATCGAAGGAAAACCTTTGCTTTAATCGGGAATTAGTTTTCAAAGGCGAATTAATTATTGAGAAAAATCAATTCAAAATAATAATCAACGATACAGTCGATCAGTCGACCAAACACTGATTCATTAAATAAATAACTAACCTAATAAGTGCACATTTTCATGTTCAAAACTCATACAAAATGTAGAAAAAGCGTTTGGTATCTAACATATTTGCGATACAACGGTATATGACTTTATGTTATTATTACCATTTACTTGCCAAATAAAAGCCATTTAATAATAATTATAGCTATTAAAGCACCGATGGATGGCATACTTGTGTTCAATCCCAATTAATAACTTTTAAAAATGTTTTCAAAGCCAGGCACTTCAATGCAATTTTTCAATCAAACCAAATATTAAACGTTCATTGAATGCAAAACGTTATAAGTATCAGTGAACTAAAATCTGAATTCAATGTTTCAAAGCATTTAATTGTCTTATAAATGCATTCATTATCTTATTTATGACCTTTTGTGACAATTACCGAATAATTTATTAATTAATTATAATCGAACAGATCTGGAATTGGATAATCTATGCGCGATGACCGGACGGCACGGTCTTTAAGAAACGGCTGCAATTGATTTGTCGTTACCAATAAAAATTCAAGTGGACCGAACAGCTCAAGCGTCAGACGTTTTCGTACCAAAGTAACGCCGAAATGTAGAATCGGTTTTAGTAATACATTAGCAATACTTACAGTAAGATCAAAGGGCGTATTGTGTAGAAGCATTAGACCTAAATTCAGTTACTCTGTGTCAGCGGGTCTGGAAACACGTTTCTTAGGATTTGCGCGTCCATTAGCATAGTCGGTCCTTTGAAAGTCACAAGTTGTGGCTAAGTTTGGCCGCGATGATTGGAGAAGTTTCGGGCGTCGCTACGGAGCAACCCGAACAAATCTGCTCAAAAATCGACTACTACATGCTTGCCACTTTCAGCTTGTTCGGTGCGACAACGTTGAATGCTTATGAAAAACAAATTACATCTGGTCAGTAATGTGACAAGTCGAATGCAGCAGAAAAATGCTGATAAAGTTATATAGAGTTTAACGTGCATTTTTGATACACACGTAGGAACAAGTTTAGATAATATTTACACCAAGCAATAATTATTAACTTTGTTTAAGAAGTTTGAATACATTTGAAAGAAAAAAATCTTATTTATAGTATTTTAAACGCTTACTCATACTTTACATAGAATGTAAGTAAATTTAATATAAGCTTTCAGACAATTTTGTTGAAATTTAGAATTATTAGATTATGTTGCTGGTTAATCTGTAATTAATGTAAGAATTTACTTCTTCAATTGTTTTTATTTCACAACTTGTTGTCTGAATAATATATTTGTAACTTGACAACATTTGTGGATTCAAAACATATAAGCATTATAACTTTACATTCAAACGAATATTATTACATTAATGGAAATTAATTAGTTGATTAATTTATTCATTGGTTGAATATATATTTAAATACATGGAAAAGTGTATAATTGTATCGTATATTTCAACATGCATTGAAGGTATACAAGAAGAATAAAAGTCGCTATAATAATAATGGATCATATGTAGTAAGTTGTGAAATATGTTGAAAATCAATGGATTAATAATAATGAATTAAAATGATCAGTGCGGACATTTAAGTAGATATTAACAACAAACGTAATATTAATATATTAATAATTTTCATACTGGTTAGTAATCATAAGTAAACATAAATGAATTGCCAGATAATACAGTATAAATATTTCAATTTGTCATTTTTTTAAATTTAATCAACGGTTCAAAAAATGCCGATATTAATTAATAGTATATCATATATAATAAAATTATATAATTATAATTTGATCCTTTCATATTGATACAGTTATTTTGAAACGTAATCATTATTAATTATAAGTAATTTAATGTTTAATATAATTCATTTATAAAATTTGGAATCAAATTAATTTTTTAAAGCACAAAATACAACTCTCCTTAATCGTGTAAATGTGGTACTGATTATTATTATAACTCAAAAATGAGTGGATACTTTTAATAAATATTCTATATTTGTGTTTATAATTCGTTACTGATCGACTATTTTAACCGATTCTGTCAAACATTTAAATATTTTAAGACGATATTAGTTTCTATTATATAGATAATAAATATGAAATAAAGTCTAATGTTATAAACATAAATTTCACCTTCGATGCATTCGATTTGCGCTTATTATAAGTTTTTTTTGCTTTGTGTATCAAAATGACTAGTTCAATTAATTTATCATTTCTTTATGTTGAACTAGTCTATGTATGCAGATCATTTCTTCTAATTTTCAAGCTTAACAAAGTTAACCATATATAATAATTGTGGAAAACTGAATACTCAAAGAATCCATTTAGTTGGTAGACAAAGTATGATAATTGTAGAAATGCAGTATTGAAAATTATTTATATTGTAAGCCAAGCAGTTTCTTTTTCAATGACAGTTGCAGAAACAAATTTACTAATTCGTTTTAAATTTGTAACGAAAATTTAGCTCCTGGCAGTTCTTACACAAATGGCAATCATTTTTACGAACAGTCAAATGAGAGAAATTGTTTGGCACTAATTATTGAATTGTGTATAATTAGGTTGAAAAAAGAAACGATACACAAAATCAAAATCAGAACAGTCAAATCGTGGTAATTCTGTAACTAAATAAGAAAAATAAAGACTGAAACCAAACGAATTTGTTTGCTAAATTCATCCCCACTACCATCCAATATTCTAATTCGAATTGAATTACTGTTCTTGCAGGTGTTTCTCCAGTTCAAGTAATGATTATAAACATTGTTTCATTTAATTATAAACTCTTTCTTTTCAATTATTATCTTTTCTCCAACTTTTTATTCACGATATTTCCAAGAAAATCGATTCGAGTTTATTTCAATCACAAGTACCTAACTAAATGGACGATTTGCGTATTTTTTCATTTTTATTGTTCCTCCATCTTTAAATTAATTATGGCTATTAATAAATAAATATACATATATTTATGCGTACATATATATTAAGTTATATATGTATGTAATAGTAGCATTTCATTATACATATCATTAATGCAAAATGTGTCGCTTAAAGTTTTCATTTCCACGTTTTCATTCATTTATCTAATTGTATTTAAAATAATTGTATTCTAAATTTCTAAATTCTGATTTCATACTAAATATTTAAACTTGAAAAAATTTCGATGCTAAAATTTAACTCAATTTTAACCGATCTTTGTTCGTAATTCATTAATTTATTGTTATGCATACACTTTTTGATATGTATTATATAATGATTCTTTAATAGAATGAAAAATTCCATAAATGCGTTCAAAAAGATAACTTAAAGAATGTAATTAATTTATCATCCAAATCTTTATCCCGTAGAAACACAATGCCAATTTGAAATCCAGGAAATGTTCTTTCAATTTTGAATTGCGTATTATTTTAAGAAAAAAACGCGATAGTTTATTTATACTTATTTTTACAAATAAAATATCTTTTGACAAAGCAATGTATCTTTTTGCATATCTTTGCTAATTTTCCAGTAGAATAACCATAATTGTTTATTAGAGACTGTATATTTTATAACATTTGGACTTCAAAAGGGCGTCTTACATTTAACTTCGTCGACAATAAAGTTACTATCTAATTACTAATTTCTTACTACAGATGCTTGATGTGAAGGATGTTGTTCGTCGTGTTTTCGTGTGCAGTAACTCTAGTCCCGACATTTACACATCTCAAGACCTTTACGACCCTGTATATCAAGAGTTCAATAACGGTACGTCGTTATAAAATTGATGCATCACTTAACATTAACTAAAACGTTCGTTCGTGTTGTTTTTTTTTTGAGAATGTCATTGTGTGTTCAAAATCAGTGTTTTTTCAAAAAACTACGATATTATTCGAAAGTGTATAATGTTTAAATAACCCAAAATAAACAATAAGCTCATCAATCATTTAAATTTAATTAATAAAACGTGCGCTACAAGTAACGATTATAAATTAAAGCTTTCATTAAAGGTAATCTCACTAATGGACGATTCATCGCGAAATTTCGGTTTTGTGAGACTTTTGTTCGTAATTTCTCATTCCGCTAATAAAATCAACTTATAGTTTACAAGCATCTCTAATTGCTTTATTTTTACTAAACAATTTAAATATATTTATCATGTTTCATCCATTTGAAGTACTTTCTCAAGTTTTCCTGATAAGAAACATTAGATATATATATATATATATATATACATATAT